>CM069447.1:76583981-76592822 GCA_035610835.1 Ophiura sarsii | reverse complement strand
CCACTTTTTAAATATATCCTGGTTGTTCTAGAATACGGAATAAACCAACATTTGCATCGTTTACAATACATCTTCTCCCGCCCCGCCCCCCTCCCGCCCCCTCCCATATATACAATGTACTCTCTATCGTGTTTGCTTGACCTCCATTTAATTAGACCTCTACTACAGCTGAACAATGTTGAGTAGAATGAACTTTCTATTACGACACGTTTATATCTTCCAACAACTAATGGTTGTGATAGATATTATTATCTCTTTATTAAGAGACCACGTGTTCCTGAATTTAGTTTTCAGGTTGCACCCTCCCCCCCCCCCCCCCCCCCCCCCCCCACACACACCCATTCCTTGTAGTCCCTTACACAACCCCAGCATGACTTATACTCTATACTTTTATAACTGAACAATATTGATAGTTGTTACAGTGGCTCCCGTCCATGACACTTTGATATCCTTCAACAACTGATTGTTGTTTTATAGTAATATCTCTTAGTATCTCATGAATTCTGGATATTATATTTCAGGTTGCGTCTCATCCCCGTCACCCCACTTTTTACATTTTGAGCCATTTTGGGTAAAAATAGCAATTATATTTGCATTTTTATTGATCTTTAAAGATAAATGGCTTAAATATAACCGGGTGAGAAAAATAAAGAAACACATAAGAAATTACGTTAACTTTGAAATTTCGATGATTTATGATGTGCAATTAATTAATTCAATATTTTAATAAATAAATCTAATCAAATGGTACAATTATTTTATCAAAAAATAATTAAAACTGAAAATGCTTAAAATCGCAGGGTGAGCGTTTTCTACATACAAATATATACAAAATACCACCGATATTTTGAGACACCCGAAACTCAATTGACCATAACATTAGAACCAAAAATATAAATGACCTCAAACAAAAAGCATTTTAAAGCAGAGACTTAGCAGTTTTCTACTGTGCTAATGTCTCATTTTTGTCTGAAGCACTGAATTTTAATATCTGACCAACCTAGACCCCCCTTAAGTGTCTCATTAAATATTTGGTAACTGCCAACTAGCTGAGGACAATTAGCATAAATTGTCTTCAATAACATTCATTATTCATTCGCAAAGTGCTTGATGATGATACTGCTGCTACACTTGTTCACGCCTTAGTCACATCGCGTCTTGACAATGGTAATTCTTTATTATATGGGATCACTGAACGACAACTCAATAAACTTCAACGAGCTCAGAATGCTGCTGCACGAATGCTCACAAGGACTAGAAAGTTTGATCACATTTCACCTGTTTTACAGCGTCTCCATTGGTTACCTATTCGGTACCGCATCCATTTCAAACTCCTTCTCCTCACCTGGAAAGCCCTACATGACATGGCACCTTCTTATATCAGCGATCTTCTCAATCCACACATACCATCACGTCGCCTCAGATCTTCGGATAAAAAGTTTCTCTCAGTTCCTCGGACATATTCTTCATATGGCGACCGGGCTTTCTATGCTTGTGCACCTAAACTGTGGAACTCACTTCCTTCAGATCTTCGACTCTGTGATTCACTTGAGAGTTTCAAAAAGACTTTAAAAACTCATCTGTTTAAGATTGCTTATGATTTGACTGGTTGATTTCTATGTAACTGTTTTTATATTTTAACTGTTTGTTTTATTTGTTTTGATGTTTGCGCCTCGGAATAGGTTGTCTAGATAGATGGCGCATTATAAATGCATTATTATTATTATTATTATATATTATTAGATATTGTATACTCCTGTCACGAAAGTACACTAGGAGATCAAAATATCAGAAAACAAATTAAAGTTGTATAATTAACAAATAAGGCATTTAAGATATTAATAACCTGAATTAAACAATGTATTTTATAACACTATAACGAGTCTTGATCTATATAGGCCTACAGTGAAATTGAAGAAATAATTAATAATAATTGGATTATGTATTCCTATTAACAATAACAGGTTTATTATAGTGGCGTAATATATTCCAAGAAATATAAATAAGTAATAGTAAAATGTATATAATATTTAGGCATTAATATCACTACATAGGGGAATATGGGGCAACTGGACCGTGGGGCAAGTGGTCCGAAATGAAGGATTTTGTAATTGTATGGGCATACTGCTTTCTTTTGAACAGTACGACTTTTGTTGATACTTGACACATATCCTTACCTTCTACAATCCAAAACATTTGGAACTTTAGGGTATTTACACATGTGATTTTCTCCAGATCTTTGAAGCCAACTCCTTGAGTGACTGATTAAAAATTCACAGATAGTATGGGCAATATATGAATATGGGTTTAGATCATGTTTTACAAAATGTATGTACTTTATATGATTGACAGATATGCAACAGTAAATATATACATGCAGTACAGTCGTCTTAAGATGCTAGGTGCATATTGCATTTGATGAGTGCTATATTATAGTGTGCTTTAGGGACTTTCCAAAATATGATTAAAACCATACGTTGTGGTTGAAATGACCGTAAAATGGCGCATTGCTAACTTGGGACATTGGTGATTTGGATTTCGGATCAATATTATCATTTAAATAATGCTTCAACTTAAATCATTACCAAGGGTATTCATTTGGTAGAGTTATTAGTTTATGAATTTGCAAATAACAAAGTACACCATTTCTTATTTTATCTAAAGACACTCGTCTACTTGTAGGACCCGAACGCCGTAATATTTGCGAATTCAAAGATACTCGCTGGCTACACAAATCTGTGTAATGGCTAAATACAAAAATGCAGTTTTGCCTTTTTTCTGAAATGTATTGAAGTTATTGATTATTATGACAAATAGTGGTATGTTTTAAAACATTTTGGCGTACAATTTATTACGTCACAGGCGTGTTTGAATAATGTTTCATCTCGACAAAGTGCTACGTCATTTGTTGGGGCAAGTGGTCCAAAGGGGTATGGGGCAACTGGTCTGCCTGCTGAAACTTAATCAATATTGTAAAGTTTATTTGGAAAATTAGTTGTTAGTGTCAATAAAACATGACTCGGTATTGAAATGTGAATAGAAAATGAAATCATTCACAATCTTTCTAGTTCTTAGACATTTTGGGGCATTTCGGGTCTAATACGCCCCTGTATGGTATGTTATTTTTTACTGCGATTACAAAAAATCACCCCCCCCCCCCCCCAGATTTGTGGTCTCTGCGGAAAATATACGGAATTTGTCGGAATATGTCAGCATTGTAGATATATGCGCCAATATTTGACTCAGTGCCAATACCAATATCGATGTTCTCCAAGTCCAAAAGAAGTTCAAGCTGCGGTGCCTTATCTAATGCCATTACAATTAAGGTTGAGGAAGTTGAGGGCTCGGGGACTCTTCTTTTTCTTGATGGTGTTGGAAGGCTTATGTTTGTCATTTGGTCCATGTCCTGTGTCAGTCAGGTTTTGATGGTCTTTCGGGTGGATTTTACAGTCCATCTCGCTTCATCTTTTGAGCTTTTAGTGGTGTAACATTCCTACTCGTTGGCATAGAGGGTTTTACCTTTGGTCTTCTGCGGTTCATACAAGTCCATCCTGTTTCATCAACTCTTCAGTGGCGCAACTTTCCTTCTTATAGGCGTGGAGGACATTACAGGATTTACAGGATATTCAAGATGTCAAAGTAGTTACTCACCTCTATTTCGGATTCGTTTTTTATGGAGCTGGTGATACTAATGTTATCACATACTGGGCATAACCATACTGCTTCTTTGTGGATGACATAGAGGTACACGGTTTCATCTGATGTACCAGCACAATTGCTATGGAACCTCTGCTCACAGTGACTACACAGTCATTTTTGCAAATACCACACGCCCATTTCGGTTTTCGGCCACGCCATTTGATGATAGGCTGGTTAATAGCAATTGGAGGAGGTCTTGATGCTGGGCCAGGATTTGTACCGGCAAGTAGGTTAACTCGAAGAAGGAGTGGTAATTTTCCCCGGGGGTAGCCCAGAAATAGTGTAGATCTGTAATACAGTCCACTTCACGGTTTGGTAACGTTGGTAGCGTAAGTGTATGACAAAACATAGGCAGTTGTCATCAAGAAGGGAACAATTATACCGTGAACTGTTGATTTGGTTATCACATGATTTGTATATGCGGAGACGGTGCACCCCACTTTTATTTAACATCCGGAACTTAACTCTAGGGGTAGGCGGTCGAGTCAAATTCAACGGGTTAATTCGGTCGTGATACCGACATGTTGCCTGTGTGTGGACAATCAGTCGAGTTAGCGACAATATTTCAGGTATTTTATCAGTGAAATGGGGTCGTAAAAAGCTGGTTAGAAAGAGGAGTTGGTCGATGGTGATGGCACAGAAGGATGAGACCGGGAAATTTGTGTAAAGATACGTGCGGTTTTTTCTGGTGGCCTGGTTCACTTACAGTAGCGAAGTCCGACGATGGTGCAGAATTCAGCCGTTCTTGTGGCGCGAAAATAAAGGTGTACGGGGTTCAAAAAAATGCGAATAGATGTATTGTTTGCTTCTAGCAAGATATTAAAACAAAGTCAATCACGTTTACTTGAAAACAAACTCAAAAAGTACAGAAAAACAGAGCGGAGTTTGGCGGAGCGAATTTGGGACAAAAGTAAATCAATCAATCAAATAAACAAAAATGAATAAATAATTTAATGAATAAATAGATAAATAAAAAGGGGCTAAGAATACAAGTATATATTTAAATAAGTAAATAAAAGAAATAACTACTGTGTCGCCACAGACCAAAACCACCGAACCTAGTGAAGATGAAGGATAAAAACAAATAGTAATACAAATGTTGTCAGTTGGCCGATGATCGTCTATAGTAAAAGACGGGCGTGAAACCCAGGGTACCGACTCTATGATGTTATAACTGTGTAAATTTCAATTATAAAAAAATAACTAGATAGATAAAGAAATAAAATGGGTAAATAATAATATAAAGGAATAAGAAAATAAATAATAAATAACTAAATAAATGAGATCATAAATAAAAGTGTAAAATGAAGAAGAAAAAACGAAGAAAAAAACCAGGTGGGGATATAAAAAGAAGGTTTATAACTAAAAAAATCAATTAGCATAATAGGGTATTTAGGCATACAACATGTATTGCAGCGAGCAAAAAGAATTGAAAATACAAAACATTAGTAGAAAGGCCTTAAAAACTGACAGATGGACATGGGTTTTTAATCATGAAGAAGAAATGCTTCAATGAAATCAGACTCGAAAGTCGGGTATGTATACAGAGGGTTAGCGCCCCCCCCCCCCCCCCCCCCCCCCCCCCCCCCCCCCCCCCATCCACACAGTAGGACTGCCTCAAACCCACTTTTTTACTTACTTTCATGGTCCTAGAATATATTCAGGATGTTACTAAAAATAATTTTATATTGCTAAGGGGTTATTCAATATGGCGTCCAAAATGGCCACCCCAATTCAAGTTGAGTATGAAATAGCCCCATTTGTTTACCACGGATAATGATAGTGAAGACAAACATTATCATATTCCGCCATGATGTTGTTTATCAGCAACAAGCAGTGTTCAAGACTCTCTTATAGCATAACACATCTTTCATGACAAAACGACATATTTTCACGGGATATTTTCTCCATTTAAGTTGTTGAATATAGTAGGAAAATAACGAATTAACATCTATATTGACTATTAAGTGCAACAAAAAAGCATGTTTTGTGGATGATATTGATTATCATGAGAACCTGGTTGAAAAAATAAAGTACATTAAAAGTAAATAATATATATGCGACTTCTCTAACGATTAAAATCAATGAATTATCAACAAGAAATGACGTCAAATATATCAGCCACATGTGGCGCTCTTTATTTCCTATAAATCAAATCCCGGCAATCGATAACAGACTTGTAATGAACCATTATACCCTGCTCAAGTTCATTACAGCGTCAAACGATCTTTACAATCAGCAACCGCACAATTGTGCATTAGACTGTTTGTAGTCTGTAGTAGAGGAGGGGCAGTCCTTTGGAATGGGTCAAAATTATAATAGGTCAGTGGCAACATACGTGTAGAGCTACCATCTCTGTTCAGTGATAAAGCGGCAATCCATCTGAACGGCTCTTTTCAGAGCCACAGCTCTTTCACAAGTAGGAAAAGGCACCTACTCTCAAGTCATTGGGCAAGGGGCAGACCAAATGATGATAACAAAAGAAAAGTGACAATCTCTATGTTTTGCTTAATATTATAATAATTTGGTCCTGAAGAAGTCAGATCTAATCCTGACAAAAGCTGGACAGTTTTAAACTTATCCGACGGCGACCCCGTTACATTTCCAACTTATACTTCACTATACTTCCCTCCATGGCTGTTAATATTGATCAACTTATGTGTCTATCCGCTACTCAATTACCACCTTTTGGTGGAGGGATTAAGAGCATGGTCATAACATTGGTTTGACTTCACCGCTGCTGTGAGGTCACGGTTGGTTGGCATTATGTTTAATGTTTTTTTTAATTATATTTATTTTAATATTATAACAATTGTGATTGCTCTATAATGTTTTTTTCTTGTGAAATAAATATACACACAAATGATATTATTTTTGCTTTATACTTGTACAAGTTATGAACATTGTTGTATTGTATTTTAAATAGTAAAGTAATGAATATTGGTGACAAATCCTAGTAGATTTTGTTACAGATAGTATGCCGACAAGTTATAATGTGGTATTACCATTGCCATTATCAAATGATCATTTACTTACATTGTCTGCTATGTTAACATCTGCATTGCCATCAGTAATCAGTACTTTGCACACTTCAGTATGACCATTAATAGACGCTCTATACAGAGGAGTCTCCCCATCCTGGAATGTAACAGACACACAAAGTAGTGGTTGTACAATTATTTATCACTAAGGGATCACGTCAAAACTCGACCGCCCGTTGACCGCCGGTTACGGCCGGTTCCGCCCGGTTCTCACAAAACGTGTCGTCTGTTATAATATACACACATAATGAGGTCAAATAGTTACACTCTGGTGAACACGACCGGTTGTAAGTGCCTTGTCACACGCGTGAGCAATACAATCTTGAGGTAATGGGATCTCAAGAGATCAGTTGACAACCAGTACAATGCAGCTATTGATTCTCGCTGGGGTTGGCTTTTTCAATCTGTTTATAGCTCAATTAACTTTTTTAAATCAATACCGAAAGTCTATGAATGGTTATTTTTATAGAACGATTATAGAGAGAGCTATTATGACCGCAAAGTAACAGATTGATAGTGTAAATTGGTCCGATTACAGCATTAAGTCAACCGGCGGTTGTTCAGTGTTGCATGCGTGAATATTCATATACCAGTAAAACATTTGACCTGAAAGAACCGGGCGGAACCGTACGTAGCCGGCGGTCAACGGGCGGTCGAGTTTTGACGTCTCCCCTAACAAATCAAAATAGGTTTGGTTATTTCAAATTAAAATATAAATATTTCATGTGGTTTTGTTATCATTTACTTACTTTGTCTGCTTTGTTTACATCTGCATTGCCATCAGTAATTAGTACTTTGCACACTTCAGTATGACCATTACCAGACGCTGCCCACAGAGGAGTTTGCCCAGACTGGAATGTAACAGACACACAAAGTAGTTGTTGTACACTTATTTATCACTAAAAAACAAAATAGGTTTGGTTATTTCAAATTAAAATATAAATATTTTATGTGGTTTTGTTATCATTTACTTACTTTGTTTGCTTTGTTGACATCTGCATTGCCATCAGTAATCAGTACTTTGCACACTTCAGTATGACCATTACGAGACGCAGCGGCTGCCCACAGAGGAGTATTCCCATTCTGTAATGTAACAGATACACACAAGACAGTTGTTGTACAATTATGTATCTCTAAAAAACAAAATAGGTTTGGTTATTTCAAATTTAAATAGAAATATTTTATATGGTTATGTTATCATTTACTTACTTTGTTTGCTTTGTTGACATCTGCATTGCCATCAGTAATCAGTACTTTGCACACTTCAGTATGACCATAACGGGATGCTGCCCAGAGAGGAGTTTCCTCATCCTGGAATGTAACAGCACCAGTACCATACACCATGCATACGGTTATAAACGATGCATGGAGGTCGAACATGCATCGCTTAACCGAGCTGATTTATAAATCGATAAATTAGTTGAGCCATGCATACGTATTTGACCGAAGCATGGTGGTTCAATAGATACAGCTGCGTGTTTGTGATCGCTAAACGGAATGGGTATCGCGGTGTGCGGTGACGAACGAGCGTCCCATCTGTACATTAGTGTCTGTGTATGAAGAGACTGTTCCACACTTCATAATAATAGTAAGCTTCCACGGGAAATAGACCCTTACACAATCTCGGATTGCAGCTTGACATTTTAAAACTTTGGCCGGGTTTTCTGTACAGGTTGTAGTGTTTGATTTATTAAAAAGTTGAAACAGTCACGTTGTACTACGGATCTAACCCATATTTAAGTATGAATGCGAAATTATTGATCACCCATGTTCGAAAAGCCGATTTTCAAGATGTGTATGCGTGTGGAAGAAGGGGCCGGGGGCTATTGAAATCATAATTATTGACAAACCGAGACCGTCGATCCCATATGAAAAATTGATATGTTGAAAAGACCGAAATGAGGAATGTTTCATAACAAAGAATATGAAGAGGAACTCCGAGAAAGGAACCAGGAAAAACGATTGCCGACCTATACCCAGAATCCATAGCACGCTTTTCAATGGGCGTTCCAATGGGGATGTGCGCCCATAGAAGAGCACGGGCCGTATGGTGTAGGGGACAGTCCAATTTAAATATAGTACTCGTATCATACTTAGCAAC
>CM069447.1:76503981-76581481 GCA_035610835.1 Ophiura sarsii | reverse complement strand
AAAATGGGACCACTTCAGCTTTGGAAAATTATGAAAATAAATTGTTTCAAATCTGCTTACTTTGATTGTTTTTGATGACCCAATATGCTAAAGTTACTAGAACAATAATGTTTGCGAACACCACTGCTCACATTTTTACGCACGAAACCATGTAATTCAAGTGTTTTATATGGGTTTTTTCACTCGGTGAACGGCGTTATCTAGTGTCATATTGCATTGTCAGTCATTGCATTCCTAACTAAGTCCGAATATGATATTCAAATTATTGTTTTTTTGTCGTTGAGAGGTCTCCCCATAACAATATTTGACAAGCTATGCGACAGAAGAATGAATTTCATTTTTTAGCCTCAACAAATCTCTTGCTATGAATCAACGCTTTTGACAACTATGTGCTTTCAATTTTGTACCTTTTTCCAAAACTTGTTTTGTCAATTTTACTCTAGTAGAAGAATATTCCCTTCTGTAATGTATCAATTGTCAAATTTTCTTTAAGCCCAACATTGAAATTGTATGTCATTATATAAAGATAACTTTATATGCTATTTTTAATGGTATTATTCTTGGATAACGCCGTTCACGTGTATGCCAGTTATGGGATTGAAACAAAGATAAAACAATTGAAACTGACATAAATCATGTAGCTGTTGGAGAAACTTTATTTGTTATATCAATTTTAATACGAAAAAATGATTTAAACCATACATTTGGGCTGAATTTCCCAATATTGACCGTCAAACAGTGGTCAAATATTTAATTTTCACTTTAAATGTTTTATATAGCTTGCATTTTCGTTTAAAAGGGGTATGTACCATTACATTAACTATTGTATTCAATTACATGCACACTGCATCGCATATTGTGAAGTTGTTCTCTTTTTTTGATTGATATGGACATTTTAGGGTAAATTCCGTTATCCCTGTGAACAGCGTTATCCATGGTTATCCTGACATACACACGCGAAATAAGCCTGACGAAAACACATGCTCAATACTTGCTAAATAGAGCGATTTCGCTATGTGTAGCGCGGTAGTAAACACTCATATGTGTGGACTATGAGCCATATATATATACTTACAGCATATTCTAGAAGAAACCGTTTGGTTCACAAAGTGAAATGTGTTATATAGAACACAAAAGAAGAAGCAAACTCACTGTTTTCAATGTTTCGCTGCTGTATCTAGACTTCTCAAAGATTTTCCAAAGAAGAAAGATTGTGCTCTTGCAATATTTTCTTCAAATGAGGGTGATAACACTTTACAGGATAACGCCGTTCACGATAACGCCGATCACGTTTGTATTCGTTTTCGTCCCTTTCTGACCTTCTGCAAGCCGTGTAGTTGAATTTCTATTTTTTCCCGATACATTTAGTATAAGAACCAATAGACCTATAACATAATACCTTTCAAAGTTAACAGGATACCTACTTCCCAGAGAAACATCGATAACGGAAATTACAAGCATAAAACAGTCGTTTTAAATAATGAACTTCAAAAAAAATTATAAGCCAAATGATGTGCCAGAGACTTTCGAGGTGCTATAATTTCAATAGCGTGGTCGGTTTGCTACGCGATTGCTCATAAACTATTGCATATTTAGAACATTCAGTTTATAATGATATATCAGGTGTACGGATATCGGAAACTACACACATTTCGTGGAAAGTTCATTTTAATTTAAAAGTGCACATTAAATTTACTGTATGCAGAAATTAATGCCTTTATATATTTTGTTGGTACCTCTGCTTGATTTATTCGTGACAAGACCTTAGAAAAACTTGAATTGAGAGTCAAATCCAACAGTTTAAAATTGCGACATCTGGTCGAGGAAACCGTGTTTTTGTGGTTTTGGGGGCCTTTCAGTGTAAATTTGAACCTGATAATGTCATTTAAAGCATGGCAAACCATGGTGTTCCGAGTAGAACTCATCAAGTTCTAGCATAATATTTAAAAAAAAGTGTGATATATACTTATAGTAAGATTTCCAGGATCAAAGAATGATAAAAAGCCAAGTGGTCCCATTTTTGTGGAATTGCCCATATGCCCTATATAACTACTACAGTCATCAAAATAAGTAACTATACAGGTAATAAATGAACTTTTAACTTTAAAAATATATATCCTACCTAGAAATATTAAATCATAAAGTTTTTGAGAAATTTATCTTCTTTAATATGAGATATTGCACGCTAGGATCGGTTGAATATTTAAGAAGCGACCATCCAAAATGTAAGGTAAAGTCACAATTTCAAATTCACATTTTACATTTCAACACGGGGGAGAGAATGACAGGTAACGTGTGGCGTATTGATCCATCGGAACAGTGCGGCCGAGTGTCCAACCTGCGCATGGATCCCCCAATTGCACTACCGGTAATCGATAAGGTACCCGTAGATTGGCCCGCGTGTAGAAAATAAAAATGTGAAAATGAAAATCGGACTTCTCCTTATATTCTTGAGTGCCACTTCTTCAATAATCACCCGATCCTAGCGTGCAATATCTCATATGAAAGAAAACACATTTCTTAACAACTTTATAATTTAATATTTTTAGGTAGGATATATATTTTAAGAGTTAGAAGCCCATTTATTACCTGCATAGTTACTTTTTTTGATGACTGTATTGCGTGTTGCGTACACATGGTAATTTGCTGCCCAGTAGGCCTACTCGAAAAAACGTTTTACATGCATCATCTTTAGAATAATGGAAGATTGTATTGATCTCTCCCCCCCCCCCCCCCCCCTGCAATTGTTAACAAACTGGGGAGGGGACTGCAGTCCACCCTAGTAAAAAAAATATTTACTCATTATGTCTAATAACTCAATGTTCATAAAAGGGCAGAATGACTATCACTGCTACTGCGTATTGCTAACAAATGGCTATTTAATGCCCATACTTGAAGGAAAAAAAACGTGTTACACGCATCATTTTTATTCCGGGAAGATTGCATTGATCTACCCCCCCCCCCCCCCCACCGGCAATTGTTAACAACCTAGTTTTAAAAAATCACTCATTTTGTCTAATAACCCCGGTTTCATAAAAGTGTAGAACGACGTAGGCCTACATATAACTACTATTGCATGTTGCGTACAAATGGTAATTTGCTGCCCACACTCGAAAAAAAAAGGTTTTACATGCATCATCTTTATAATAGTATTGATTGTATTGATCTCCCCCCCCCCCCCCCCCCCACTCCTCTGCAATTGTAAACTGGGGAGGGGACTGCAGCCCCATCAAAAAAATTCACTCATGTCTAATAACCCAATGTTCATATAAAAGGGCAGAATGACTATATCACTGCTACTGCGTATTGCTAACAAATGGCAATTTAATGCCCATACTCGACTCGAAAAAACGTGTTATGCATCATTTTTATTCTGGAAGATTGCATTGATCAACCCCCCCCCCCCCCCCGGCAATTGTTAACAACCTGGGGTGGGGAATGCAGCCCACCCTAGTAAAAAAAATCACTCATTTTGTCTAATAACCCATTTTCATAAAAGTGTAGAACGACGTATAACTATACTATGGCATGTTGCGTACAAATGGTAATTTGCTGCCCACACTCGAAAACACGTTTTACATGCATCATCTTTATTAAAGAAGATGGTATTGATCTCCCCCCTGCAATTGTTAACAAGCTGAGGAGGGACTGCAGCCCACCCTAGTAAAAAAAATCACTCATTATGGACATCTAATAACCCAATGTTCATAAAAGGGCAGAATGACTATATAATTATTACTGCTACTGCGTATTGCTAACAAATGGCAATTTGATGCCCACACTCAAAAAAACGTGTTACATGCATCATTTTTATTCTGGAAGATTGTATTGATCGTTAGTTTACTAAATATATGAAAAAATGCGAGGTTAATAATTTAAATATGCTAAAAATGTCAAATTTCGGGGGAAAAATATCAAATGTCGCAAGTTTTTTTTCTTCAAAATGAGTGAAAATGACTAAGTCAACGTCAGTCGCTATTTTGAGACTCTATATCATAAATTAAAAGATATGTGACCACAATAAGTATTCCGTAGTACTTTATAATAAGTGCTGAGTGGTATCTTCATCTAGTTGTTAGCGATTTAATTACGATTAGTTATTGATATTACTTTTGCTCTCAAATTCAATTTACATACATTTGTATTTTGCAATCCAATAATATCCATCCGAATCCGTCGCCCCCTGCACCATATTGTGGACGACAACTTATGCAGGGATTGACTCAGAAGTTGCATTTTGGTTTAAAGTTTGTTAGTAAACTTCAGGGAGTGACGACGAGAATCCCTTGAGGGGAACGGACTGACGGACTGCTGCGTTTCGGCTTCCTGTATCATACGACTATCACGACGTATTTGAATGATTGATACACTTACACCAGTTACACTGTACTGTCTACACAGGGAGGTAACAGGGAGGTGTACTTCCCTTCACAGTCAACAATGTTTATCTGTGATAACAACAACCATCCATGGACAATATCCATGCAACATACTACTACTCATCATACATCAGTCACACACTCACAGTACATGTCATGTATGCAGTAGCCTACAGTACAGTATCATCACACATGAGTTAGCTCGTTCACGTAGTATAGTAGCGTACGTGTTGTCGTTCCTCCCAGAGTAGATCACTGATCGTATCGACGTATCGGAACAAGTCTGAGCCACCTCGGACTACACATGAGTATGACTATGTACTATGACTATGATCACACATGACTATGAGTTGCTACATAGTAAGTGTACTGATAGTTTGACATCGGCAGGTCTGAGGCTGAGGTAAGCTTAATTTTGAATTGATAATATTATATACAATAATTAAACTAAATCACATTCACACATTCTGTAGCCTGTAGCCTACAGTGTAGGCATTAATATTGGTAGGCCTAGCCCTAGCTCTGAATTCTATCCTCTAGCTCTACTGCTACTCTGAGAGCTATGAATTTATAAATGAAATGAATTAAGAAGCATGCAAGTCCACGACACAGGCAAGGCTTTAGACCCAATGGTGGCTTAGACCAAATGGTGGCTAATATACTATCGTTCATGCTTCACTATACTATCGAATACACTTGCACTACGGTACCGATTGGGACTAGGCAAGGCTCAAGATAATCGGGCGCTGGGCGATTTTTACTTCTTAAGCTTGCCTAAGACATCGAATTTCGATTTAATAAATTACGATTTAATAAAAAAAGTTAGCTCCAGGTCGACCCGGTAGACTGAAGTAGCTAGACCTACTGAGTCCTGGTTCTCAATAAATCCCATGATCCGGGCGCTACTTTTGAAATAGCTCCCTGTAAAAAAACTGAGCCTTGACGACAGGGTTCATCAATATTTTTCAGAATCAGATTTTTTTAAATTAAAATTTTAAATGTTGTACAGGGTGAGTCAAAAAGACTGCAATAGGGGAAAGAAGCCATTTTGTTTTCAAAACCAAAATGAATTTTAACACTTTTTAAACGTTGCAAGAATGATGTATTTAATCCTAACTTTGTGTGAAAAAATGAAGTCGATCGCATTTTTCGTTTGTCTGTGGTGACCCTCTTTGCTGCACAACCAAATTTACCTGTTTGTCCACGAGCACAGTGATTTTCATTTGAAATGGCACTCATTGCATTTTCATATTTGAATATCCCGCCAACAAAAAAATGGAAAATGTCAGTTTTTTATTCAAATTTAGAACATTATACGCTTTCACAGCATGGGTATGATTATAATTGATTATACTAACTCACATATAAACAAGAAAGGATGCATCAAATTCCAATAGCATCACAAATGAACTCAAGTTTCCAAATTTGAATAGGAGACACGTTTTTGCGATCTGATGCATATTTTGGGTATCTCGTGGACAAACGTGTGAAATGGGTGCACTGGTCAAAAGGTTCACCAAAGGCAAACGGAAAATGATATTGACTTCATTTTTTCACACAAGGTTAGGATTGAATACATCATTCTTGCAACGTTTAAAAAGTTTTAAAATTCATTTTGGTTTTGAAAACAAAATGGCTTCTTTCCACTATTGCAGTCTTTCTGACTCACCCTGTATAATTAAAGGTACACTAAGTCTAAGAGTAAGACTAGAGATGTGTTGGAGCCTGCGCTCTTTATTATGATAACAACTGGGATGGGTATATTTTTACAATTGTATGAACTTATACCTATAACTTAATATAAGGATTAAGAAAAATCAGCCCTCTTTGTACAACAAAACGTCGATTCAAAAATGCTGATCTAGCCGAGATCAGCATTTTACGTCAGACAGTGTATGTCCCACTGCAGCGTTTGAGGTTGAGCTCGCTTTTCGGACGCCATTTTGAATCGGCGAACTCTACCAGGCACCTGTACGTTACCGTAAACTAGTAGTGTCACACCCCGGGTGCCGTACGTACGGTATGTAGAGTTCGCCACTATTTTCTTGGGGTAGAGTTTGCCTGTTTATCGTATTGATCAAAAATTGGGTGCTTTTTACAAATAAATCCTCAAAATACTACCCAATTTATAAAAATTGGGAGCTTTGGTCTGTGATAAAAACACCCTATCGCTATACCAATTTTTGCGAAAAAATCACCCCAAAAGGTAGGCACATGTACGTATATACCATATCAATGTGAGAACCCCCCACCCCCCCCCCCCCCCCCCCCTCCCCGAAAATTACCTCAAGACAGATTTTGTAAAGGTCCGATTAATCATATTACATGTACGTATCAAACCATGCCGTCGGAATAATGTATTTGATTTTAATTTACTGCTTTCTTATTAAAGCAACATCCCCTCCCACCAACACCCCACCATTCCTAACACACCCCCCCCCCCCCCCCCCACCCCACCACTGAACGGTCTATGCACAAACACCCCCTGGCCACCATCTCGCGCCGACATCCGTCGCCTCGTGCGCTACCTCCCATTCTGGCTCAACTGAACTGGAGTGACTGGGTTTGGGCTTTTTTCAACACACCTACAGTAGGTGGCATGGCAGTCACGTGACGTGTAGTACACGTGTACTGTAGAGTTCGCCTGGGCATTATTTTGGCGAACAATTGTGCATTAGACTGTTTGTAGTCTGTAGTAGAGGAGGGGCAGTCCTTTGGAATGGGTCAAAATTATAATAGGTCAGTGGCAACATACGTGTAGAGCTACCATCTCTGTTCAGTGATAAAGCGGCAATCCATCTGAACGGCTCTTTTCAGAGTCACAGCTCTTTCACAAGTAGGAAAAGGCACCTACTCTCAAGTCATTGGGCAAGGGGCAGACCAAATGATGATAACAAAAGAAAAGTGACAATCTCTATGTTTTGCTTAATATTATAATAATTTGGTCCTGAAGAAGTCAGATCTAATCCTGACAAAAGCTGGACAGTTTTAAACTTATCCGACGGCGACCCCGTTACATTTCCAACTTATACATCACTATTCTTCCCTCCATGGCTGTTAATATTGATCAACTTATGTGTCTATCCGCTACTCAATTACCACCTTTTGGTGGAGGGATTAAGAGCATGGTCATAACATTGGTTTGACTTCACCGCTGCTGTGAGGTCACGGTTGGTTGGCATTATGTTTAATTTTTTTTTAAATTATATTTATTTTAATATTATAACAATTGTGATTGCTCTATAATGTTTTTTTCTTGTGAAATAAATATACACACAAATGATATTATTTTTGCTTTATACTTGTACAAGTTATGAACATTGTTGTATTGTATTTTAAATAGTAAAGTAATGAATATTGGTGACAAATCCTAGTAGATTTTGTTACAGATAGTATGCCGACAAGTTATAATGTGGTATTACCATTGCCATTATCAAATGATCATTTACTTACATTGTCTGCTATGTTAACATCTGCATTGCCATCAGTAATCAGTACTTTGCACACTTCAGTATGACCATTAATAGACGCTCTATACAGAGGAGTCTCCCCATCCTGGAATGTAACAGACACACAAAGTAGTGGTTGTACAATTATTTATCACTAACAAACCAAAATAGGTTTGGTTATTTCAAATTAAAATATAAATATTTCATGTGGTTTTGTTATCATTTACTTACTTTGTCTGCTTTGTTTACATCTGCATTGCCATCAGTAATTAGTACTTTGCACGCTTCAGTATGACCATTACCAGACGCTGCCCACAGAGGAGTTTGCCCAGACTGGAATGTAACAGACACACAAAGTAGT
The DNA here is from genome assembly GCA_035610835.1 of Ophiura sarsii. Lineage (NCBI taxonomy): Eukaryota > Metazoa > Echinodermata > Ophiuroidea > Amphilepidida > Ophiuridae > Ophiura > Ophiura sarsii. The sequence goes on along the minus strand of CM069447.1, from coordinate 76,573,292 downwards.
TGTTGTACAATTATTTATTAATTTAAAAAAAAATAGGTTTGGTTATTTCAAATTAAAATATAAATAATTTATGTGGTTTTGTTATCATTTACTTACTTTGTCTGCTTTGTTAACATCTGCATTGCCATCAGTAATCAGTACTTTGCACACTTCAGTATGACCATTACGGGATGCTGCCGAGAGAGGAGTTTCCTCATCCTGGAATGTAACAGACACACAAAGTAGTTGTTGTACAATTATTTATCACTAAAAAACAAAATAGGTTTGGTTATTTCAAATTAAAATATAAATATTTTATGTGGTTTTGTTATCATTTACTTACTTTGTTTGCTTTGTTAACGTCTGCATTGCCACCAGTAATCAGTACTTTGCACACTTCAGTATGACCATTACTAGACGCTCTATACAGAGGAGTTTCCCCATACTGTAATGTAACAGACACACAAAGTAGTTGTTGTACATTTATTTATCACTAAAAAACAAAATAGGTTTGGTTATTTCAAATTAAAATATAAATATTTTATGTGGTTTTGTTATCATTTACTTACTCGGTTTGCTTTGTTGACATCTGCATTGCCATCAGTAATCAGTACTTTGCACGCTTCAGTATGACCCATACGGGATGCTGCCGAGAGAGGAGTTTGCCCATACTGTAATGTAATAGACACACAAGACAGTTGTTGTACAATTATTTATCAATTTAAAAAAAAATAGGTTTGGTTATTTCAAATTAAAATATAAATATTTTATGTGGTTTTGTTATCATTTACTTACTTTGTTTGCTATGTTGACATCTGCATTGCCATCAGTAATTAGTAATTTGCACACTCCAGTATGACCACTAACAGACGCTATCAACAGAGGAGTATTCCCATCCTGTAATGTAACAGATACACACAAGGGAGTTGTTGTACAATTATTTATCTCTAAAAAACGAAATAGGTTTGGTTATTTCAAATTAAAATAGAAATATTTTATGTGGTTTTGTTATCATTTACTTACTTTGTTTGCTATGTTGACATCTGCATTGCCATCAGTAATCAGTACTTTGCACGCTTCAGTATGACCATTACTAGACGCTGCCCGCAGAGGAGTATTCCCAAACTGCAATGTAACAGATACACACAAGACAGTTGTTGTACAATTATGTATGTCTAAAAAACAAAATAGGTTTGGTTATTTCAAATTTAAATAGAAATATTTTATGTGGTTTTGTTATAATTTACTTACTTTGTTTGCTATGTTGACATCTGCATTGCCATCAGTAATCAGTACTTTGCATACTTCAGTATGACCATTACACGACGCTTCACACAGAGGAGTATTCCCATCCTGGAATATAACAGATACACACAAGACAGTTGTTGTACAATTATGTATCTCTAAAAAACAAAATAGGTTTGGTTATTTCAAATTTAAATAGAAATATTTTATGTGGTTATGTTATCATTTACTTACTCCGCTTGCTTTGTTGACATCTGCATTGCCATCAGTAATCAGAACTTTGCACACTTCAGTATGACCATTACTAGACGCTGCCCGCAGAGGAGTATTCCCATCCTGGAATGTAACAGATACACACAAGACAGTTGTTGTACAATTAGGTATCTCTAAAAAACAAAATAGGTTTGGTTATTTCAAATTTAAATAGAAATATTTTATATGGTTTTGTTATAATTTACTTACATTGTCTGCTATGTTGACATCTGCATTGCCATCAGTAATCAGTACTTTGCACACTTCAGTATGATCATTACTAGACGCTTTCCACAGGGGAGTATTCCCATTCTGCAATGTAACAGATACACACATGACAGTTGTTGTACAATTATGTATCTCTAAAAAACAAAATAGGTTTGGTTATTTCAAATTAAAATAGAAATATTGTATGTGGTTTTGTTATCATTTACTTACGTGGCCGCCTGCTATGTTGACATCTGCATTGCCATCAGTAATCAGTACTTTGCACACTTCAGTATGACCATTACTAGACGCTGCCCACAGAGGAGTCTTCCCATTCTGTAATGTAACAGATACACACAAGACAGTTGTTCTACAATTATGTATCTCTAACAAACAAAATAGGTTTGGGTATTTTAAATTAAAATAGTCATATTTTATGTGGTTTTGTTATGATTTACTTACTTTGTTTGCTTTGCCATCACTAATCAGGACTTCAGTATGACCATTACTAGACGCTGCCCACAGAGGAGTTTCCTCATACTGCAATGTAACAGACACACACAAGGGAGTTGTTGTACAATTATTTATCTCTAAAAAACAAAATAGGTTTGGTTATTTCAAATTTAAATAGAAATATTTTATGTGGTTTTGTTATCATTTACTTACGTAGCCGCCTGCTATGTTGACATCTGCATTGCCATCAGTAATCAGTACTTTGCACACTTCAGTATGACCATTACTAGACGCTGCCCACAGAGGAGTCTTCCCATTCTGTAATGTAATAGATACACACAAGACAGTTGTTCTACAATTATGTATCTCTAAAAAACAAAATAGGTTTGGGTATTCTAAATTAAAATAGTCATATTTTATGTGGTTTTGTTATGATTTACTTACTTTGTGTGCTTTGTTAACATCTGCATTGCCATCACTAATCAGTACTTTGCACACTTCAGTATGACCATTACTAGACGCTGCCCACAGAGGAGTATCCTCATACTGCAATGTAACAGACACACACAATGGAGTTGTTGTACAATTATTTATCTCTAAAAAACAAAATAGGTTTGGTTATTTCAAATTTAAATAGAAATATATTATGTGGTTTTGTTATCATTTACTTACGTAGCCGCCTGCTATGTTGACATCTGCATTGCCATCAGTAATCAGTACTTTGCACACTTCAGTATGACCATTTTTAGATGCTGCCCAGAGAGGAGTGTGCTCGGACTGTAATGTAACAGACACACAAAGTAGTTATTGTACAATTATTTATCTCTAAAAAACAAAATAGGTTTTTTTTTCAAATTTAAATAGAAATATTTTAGGTGGTTTTGTTATGATTTACTTTGTTTGCTTTGTTGACATCTGCATTGCCATCAGTAATCAGTACTTTGCACACTTCAGTATGACCATTACGAGACGCTGCCCAGAGAGGGGTATGCCCAGACTAGAATGTAACAGATAGATAAGATATTCTAAATTAGTCATATTTTAGGTGGTCTTGTTATCATTCACTTACTTTATATGCTTTGTTAACATCTGCATTGCCATCAGTAATCAGTAATTTGCACACTTCAGTATGACCTGTCATCTCTAACCCAATTGTCAGAACTGATATAAGGGCTTGGTCCCAAAAAATGTTAACACTCCGGGCACATGATATATCTTAAAAGAACAGGAACACACGGGTATAATCTTAATGTATTATGAAAGCGGAGTAAATAAGCTTTCATTTGCATTTTATTGCGTTCAAATTGGTTATTTAATAGAACGGGAGATATGCTTCAGCAAACATGAGGAAGCAAAATCGGCTTGGTCCAATCCTTTCAGTATGAAAGCAAAGCTTTTAAAATGCACGAAGCTTGAAAAGAATCGAAAAAATGCGTTGAAAAGAACAAAGAAGAGATTAAGTGAATGTGTGTGTGTGACTTAATCATGTTGGTTCTTGCTTCGTGCATTTTAAAAGCTTTGCTTTGATACTGAGAGGATTGGACCAAGCCAATTTTGCTTCCTCGTGTTTGCTGAAGCATATCTCTCGTTCTAAATAACCAATTGGAACGCAATAAAATGCAAATGAAAGTTTATTTACTCAGCTTTCATAATACATTAAGATAAGACCCGTGTGTTCCTGTCATTTTAAGATATCTCATGTGCCCGGAGTGTTAACATTTTTTTGGGACACCCTGTAGTACTTTAGTGTGTTTGATTTAGAACACCACGGTCAGGTTAGCTGTAATAATGTTATAATAATGTATAATGGACTTAAGGGGATTCAAGGAAGTCACTTTTTGAATTTTGTGAGTGTTGTTATTATTGAACAATTACTCAAATGTATATAAAACTATATATTTTTAGGAGAGGAATTGATCAGAAATTCCAAATTTTAATTTGACCAACAATGTTGATTTTTTTTGGAGAAAATAACAAGAAATCAGCCCCAAGGCTCCCAAAAATGAAAAATATGATTTTAAATTTAGTCATGTTAAGTCTAAAAAAGGATGAGAAATATAATCCAAGTAAAGGTGAGACCAGCAATTGGAAAAGTGCTCAACCCAAAGGGAGCAAAATATAAAATTAAAAAAGACTTGAGAATCACAAATAAATGGATAAATTCCTCATATACCATACTTTTAAACAGTTCTGAATTTGTTTCAGTTTGTCATTGTAATTAGAATGTATACTCTCTGTTAAATCAAGACTAAAACTATACCAAGAAATTTAAAGTTACTTTTATTCCACTTCAGCTTTGTTTGAATCTCAAAATTATTTCTTATATTTTTCAGAATACCTAATTTTATGACTTATCATAATTTATACTTAATCCCGAACACCTTTTATACCTATCAAGAATTTCTATAACCTTTAACTGAGACGTTTGTGACCCGTCTAAAAATATAAGTGTATCATCTGCATATTGAATTATTTTTGTTTCAATACCAATAATTGTGTAACCCTTTACACTATCTTAATTCCTTATAGCAGTACTCATTATTTCTGCGGCTAAAATAAACAGGTACGGACTTCAAGGTTCTCCTTGTCTAACACCACGCGAAAGTTTAAAATAATTGGAAGTAAAACCATTATTAATAATACAGCTCTCAATTTTGGTGTAAAAGAGCCTAATCCAATTGCATATAGCTTCTGGAAAGCCATAATATGTCCTGGTTATTATTGTCCGGACGTGTAACTGTAGCTTGGTAGATAACACTACTAATGAGGCAGTTGCCTTCAAGGGGCATCTGTGCTTAGAGGAGAAATTCTTTATTATATTATATAGACCTTCATTATCATCACTCAACAAAAGGAATGAACTTACTAGTGCATGCAGACACAGAAGAAAACACTTATTATGTAACTATACCAACAGATAATCTGTTTTGCATACATTACTGAACCTTATTACACGTACTCTTTTAATTGATTGATTTATTCTAGGATTTTATTTATTCTGGGATTTTATTCCTGGCTTTTGACACTTCCCTGCTTTAAATTATACCTGGTGTGACATATAGATCATCATTAACCCTAGGGTCAATGTATAGATGAAATAGAAATGTTACTACAATCCACCATTGTACACCAATGACCTACTTTTTCTAAATAATGACATCTGGTTTTCAAAAAACAACAATTAATTAATGACCTCCATTTAGAGCCAATATGTTCTCTTTATTTGTCATCTAAATAACTAATAACTCCACTTTCTGGGTGATATGACACGTGTAATCCCTTATTTAGATCATTGAACCTTCCAAGCTTTACGTATTTTTAATTTTAATTTTTTATACAATATTACCTTGTTTTACACAAGCTCACCAGAGGGTTCTGTAAAGCAAGTTCTGTAAAGCAATGTGATACTCAAGTCTTTTTTTAAAATGTTATACAAAGAATAAATATACATAATTTTAAAGGTCAACAAATATCGCATGTAATTAGTATTTTCCATACAAGACATTGCTAAATCGTTTTATATTTATAGCCCCCCCCCCCCCCCCCCCCCCCCCCCCCCCCTCCTCCCCGAGTTGTGGCTTTGATAAAATATGTTAAAATAATTGATCTAAATATGTGACATAAATATGTGATATAAGTGGCATGATGGTTCACGGGGAGAGAGGAGTATCCATTTCCAACTTTCTCTACTAAAATGGAGTTTGTTTTCTTGCCACCGAAGACAATTTCGTCTGGCATTTCTTTCGCCATGAACTGGTTTCTTTAAAACTAGATCTGATACCACATCCCTTGAACGTCTGACACAGTGTCCGGCAAACTGCAGTCGCGTCTTCTTGATTCTTTCACTTACTTTAGGAAGATCACCATAGAGTTATTTGTTGGTGATGTGTGACCTCCAACTCACGGGCTGATCACCCTGGAGAACGCCTGCCAATATGTCAAATTCATCAGTGTCCCCAACAAGAGTTGTTACTTTGGCCTTTGTGTTGTGGTAAGTATCCTCAATAGCATTGACTATGATGTTTGGGATTCCATATGCTTTCAAATTGTTTGATCACTTTGCCTCTATGGATCGTATCGAATGCTCTCTTGAAGTCTATGAATGTCATTATTGCTGGGAGAGTTTTGTCATGTATCCCTTATTCTGCGGTGTGCAAGTATCTGGCTCACTGTGTATCTGGTGCCTAGAGACACTGAAGTATTATTGGAGGCAATTTTGACGTCTTCCAATGCCGAATTAACATCGATGTCATCAGTGGTCACCAATTGTCCAAATCTTCCACCGATTTCTATCTTGTACTTGTTTCTAGTGTCAGGGTCTCTAAGTTTGAAGACACCATAACGTTTTGGTATGTTTGTCTTGGATGTTCGTATGAATCTTAATCAGAAATTAGCTAATATGAGTTGGGGATCAGAGGCCACGTCTGCACTAGCAAAGCTTCTTGAATTGGTAATTCAATGTCTCCATTTTTTAAAATTTAATGTGCGTCTTATGATCTGGTGACTCCCAAGTCGAATGCCTGCTATCTCTCTTCTGCGTGTAAATTGTGTTAGTTATGAAAGCATTGTCGACAGCACAGAAAGTTAGAAGTTGTTCTCATCTGGCATTCATTGTACCATGGCAATGATGACCATTCCATTTGGAAAAGTCATTTTCTATGTTAGCGTTTAGATCACCTATTATCATTAGGATGTCTGATGTCGGGGTCGTTTTAATCTCCGCTTGAAGTTAGTCGCATACATGGAAATGGAAAGAAAAACCCAAATCAAGCATTCTGTTATGATTACACCAACAGAAAAATGTGGAGTCGATATGATAAATGTGTTCAATAGGAGTCGTTATAATTGGGCATATCCAAAACATATGTTCACTATTTTCTTTTTCTAAAAATGGCACTTGTTTTTTCAATTTCTCCATTCTATTTATTTTTATCTATATTCTATTATACATAGTTATATAACACAATATATTAAACATACCGGTATCAATAAGTATGACTCTACCAGCGAACAGCATGTACCAACAATTACCATTAGCATGAAGATATATGGCTAATGATTATCAACAGCACATGATCTTCGCAGGTGAGTTGACAAACAAAGCAATATATAATTTATGATGTTAAGCCTCTATAACATATAACATCAACCTTAAACATGGTGTCAGATTAAACTGGACATTATAACAGATGGAATCGGTGATCAAACAACCCGAACCATTGAACTTGGATTCGTCGAACAAAGCCGATGATTGGCGCCGTTGGAAGAGACGTTTGGACTTGTATTCCACTGCAATTAAGTTAGCCAAAGAAAGTCAGGAGCTCAGTAATTGGTGAAGATGCAGATTCCCTCTTGGATACATTTGTATTTGCGGAAGGCGAAGATAAAGATGACGACACTGAACTCCTTAAGAAAGTTGAGGACTTCTTCATCGACAAGAAAAACATCACGATGGAGAGGCATAAGTTCAATACGCGGATGCAACAACCAGGGGAAACGATGACACGTATATTACTGAACTGCGGACAATCGCAAAGAACTGTGCGTATGGAGTGCTGTTAGAGGATTTTATCCGTGATAGGATAGTGGTTGGCATCAGTAGCAACGCAGTGAGGAGTGAGGACGCACATGTTACGTTACAGAGAGATCAACTAACTCTGGAAAAGGCAATTGAACTCTGTAAATTGGCTGAAGCCACAAGTTCGCATCTTTAAAGCTTAACAGCTGATAAGCTGGTAGAAACAGTCAGAAGTCGTCGTTGCCAGGACCGTGAGTATTCATGCAACTGGCGTGGACAACGACACCGACGACGACAATGCCTTGCGTATGGACATGTGTGTACTCGTTGTGGAAATCGAAACCACTAATTCGAGGCCAAATGCAGATCATCAACAGCCGCCCCAACTAGAGCAGCCCAGCACCAGACGAGTTCCAGCAGAGAACCAGGTCAAGAAAGACTGTCCAGGGGGAGATCCAGAAACAGAGGCGGGAAAGGCACCGAAGACCTCACCAGCAGCACCAAGTGACGACACAGAAGCACAGTGACAGCGGTGACAGTGGTGATAGTAAATGTTCAAGCCCGGAGAGAAGTTATGAAGATCAAGAATATTTCTCTGTTGACGGACTGGAAGAAAAAAGTTCGTAGCTGAAAGGTAACGAACATGTATGGCACGTAGATCTAAGGCTAGATGGCTCAATAACAGGGAAATTCAAAATTGACACGGGGCACAATGCAACATAATGTCACAAACCACTTTTGAAAAGTTAGGTCCTAAAAATGCCTTGTCCAAGTCAAAAGTAAATCTAGTATCATATACAGGCCACAATTTCAAACCGATAGGCAAGTGTACGGTTATGTGTGAGGTAAAAGAAAAACTCCACCTAGTAGAATTTCAAATTGTAAAGGGATTTCTGATAGAAATACTCGGGATGGTAACAGTTTTAGCAAGATGGATACCACATGTGTCAACAATCACAGCACCCATGAGAAAACTGTTAGCGAAATGTGTCTATGGGATGACACACAAGAGCAATGTTTCAAAGAGATAAAGAAATTGTTGACTACTGCCCCAGTGCTGCAATATTATGACATTGACAAACCCGTGACCTTAACCAGTGACAGTTCACACTAATTATGGTACAGGATGTTGTTTACTACAATTAGGCAAACCAGTAGTATATGCGTCAAAGTCTTTGACGGATGCCCAAACGCGATGGTCTCAAATTAAAAAAGAATTACTAGCCATTGTTTTTGCAAGTGAGAGGTTCCATTAATACATTTTTGTTAGACATGTGCAAGTACTAACAGACCACAAACCGTTAGAAATAATTATGCGCAAACCACTCCATGAGGCACCCCTTAGACTTCAAAAATAGCCCAATAAGTGATGTTGTAGGCAAATGTGCAACATGTAACACCTATAACAAAAGCAACAGGAAATGTCTTTAAAAAAGACAACGCCTCAGCTTAAACGCAGAAACAAGATTTGTTTTATTATTATGGAAAATTTTGAAAAAAAATAACAAATATTTTCCGAGAAACAAGAGTTGTATTTCTGGTTGAGTAGAGAATCACTGATGCTTAATAGTAATACTACGAAAGTTTAAACAATTGAAAAAAACAAAACAAATATTGTCCGTGAAACAATTTTTTTTTATTGTGCCCCCCCCCCAAAAAAAAAAAATCCGAGAAACAAGATTTTTTTTCTGGTTGAGTAGAGAATCACTGATGCTTATTACTATTATTAGTAATAGTACGAAAGTTTAAAAATTTGAACAAAATTAACAATTATCGTGAGATTTTTTTATTTTATTATGCCCCCCCCCCCCCAAAAAAAAAAAATTGAAACAATTAACAAATATTTTCCGAGAAACAAGATTTCTTTTTATTATGGCCCAAAACATTTTTTTATAAAAAAAAATATTTGTACACTTTTATTCATACATTTAACCTCCATTTAATACTCTTTAACGTAATTTATAGAAAAAAATTATAAGGAAAAAAAACACGGCCTAACCGGGGCTCGAACTCACGATCCTGTGATCAACAGACCAAGTGACTTACCAGTCGGCCATCACTATAGCTGTTAATCTACATATCTAACATTATTCATTTACCAAACATACTAAAAACCTAACATATTTAAGTAACCTGGTACCCATGCAGCTAATGGAATAATCTCCTAATGAATAAATGTATGAGGTCAAAGGTTATTAGACAATGCAAAAATCACCAGCAAGGGGCGGAGCCTAATTGTCCATGCGTAAATAGAGCGCACAATTGGGCCCATAGTGTACTCATTACATTGAAAGAAGTATTAATAACACGGCATTACTGGCAAGTAGGCGCTAATATTGGGAGGCAATTCCTTTATAGAACGCCTTCGGCGAAAAATGCTAAACAGCCTATGCTCATAGCAACGCCACCAAAATTACCTTGGAGTAAAGTAGGTTCTGATTTATGTGAATTACATGGGGATACTTATGTCATTTTGATAGACTACTACAGCAGCTATTTTGAGATCGAAAAACTCAGAAGTGCCAAATCAGAATCAGTGATTGCTGCATGCAAACAAAACTTTGCAAGGCAAAGAATTAGTATCTAAAGGGGGTCTTATTTCAATAAGATTTTACACTGTTATAGCCCCATCTCACAGCTTTAAAATGATGCATGCATCAACCATTTCAATAGGCCTAGGGGTTGTGATGCTATATGATTTTAATGATGAAATCATTCCGAAACATGTAACATCGCCACCCTTTATAAATCATGCGCACCTTATGACATGCGAGATGCGACCATTAGTGTTCATATTGATTTGTAACTACAAGTCTACAATGGAACCTCTTTAACACAAACTGTTCACACAAAATGTCTGATAATGTGAAGTAGTTCCCAGGCCCAATAGTCGGGTATCTACGGAGGGTTAGTGTGCACCCCCCCCCCCCGGACTCCCCCAACCATACGTATGAATTTCATATCCGGATCCCATGTCCCATCCACTAACTTTAAGCCACGGTCCTCGTCTAACTCATATGTAAAGGCTTGGTTGACAACGTCAACGAAAATTGGCGGTACGGGCGCTTGGAGATGGACTTAAGATTAACATGTTTAGCATTCAGGGGGATTATGGTTAATACCAAAATAAAGTTTCTCTTCTTGTAAATACTGTACATGTACCTGGTGTACATGTACATGTAGCAGTATTTATACAGTTAATTCATTTGATTAAAACTCAGTAATTGTATTACATCTCTTTGTTTTTGTACAGATCGAATGAGGATGACCAATTGGAAGCAGTATGATCAGGAGCTGTAAGGCATTGCAATTAGGGATGATAGACAATTGGACATCAATGTGCAGTGCATCCCAGATCCACAAATTACCAAAGTATTGTACATGTACTGGATTTATAACTAATTGTTTGTCAAGTTTTGTGCATGAAATTGCCCGTCTAAAGGAGAGACTACCAGAATCCAATCGTTAAGAGCCAAGCTTCCAGTTCATCCAAGAGTACCAAGACTGGATTTGCAATCATGTAATAATGGAAACTTATAAAGCGCAAGTATCCGTCAAACAAAGCCGCTCACTGCAACATACAACTACAAGAATGAACAAGTTGTTGTCTTGGCATAGCATAGCTATAATAGTTGAATCAGTTCCAAATTGGCTAAACATTTGTTTTATATCTCTCCATGAGCCAAAATAATCCAAGCATGCAATTATAATGGCGACAATGGCCAAAACGTATGCTCACGCTTTGTTTTGGGCAGTAAAACAATGACATTTGAGCAAAGAATTGAAGGGTGAACATAAAAAAGGTAGGGTATTTCACCCTTTGTATAAATCTTGCGAATTATAGGTATGGTACATACATTAAGAGAGACGATTACCCGATTAATGATAACATAATGAAATTGACCTGTACATGTTTCAGGTCATTGAATATTTTGCTCATTGTTTTTTGTTGTTGAAAATATTCATCTTTTACAATTCAGAAAAGGATCCACAAGTTTGTCTTTTACTATTCTGGCTGAGGTGAACATGTTGATCCTTTACAATTCAGAAATGGATGGGACACACAAGTTTGCCTTTTTCTGCATTAGCTTAGAGGCGAACATTTTCATCCTTTTCAATTCAGATGGACACACACATTTGCCTGTTTCTGTTTAGCTGAGGGATGAAAATGTTCATTCTTTACAATTCAGAAATGGGCACACAAGTTTGCCTTTTTCTATTCTAGCTGAGGGGTGAGAATGTTCATCCTTTACAATTCAGAAATGGACGCACAGGTTTGATTTTGTTTCTATTCTAGCTGAGGTGCAAGAATGTTCATCCTTTACAATTCAGAAATGGACACCATTTTTTTCTTTCTTTTTCTATTCTATCTGAGGGGTCAAATCTCTAGTAAAATCAGTTTTTTATCTATCATTTATGGACCTACATAATCTGTTTTACCCCTCCAACAGGCTGTATATGTATATCTTATAAATTGACAATGAGGTAAAAATGTTGCCTAAAAAGTGATCTGTTCACCTTTTCTTCCATCAAATCAATATTTAATACTAATTTGTACGACCCGGCCTTATTCCATGCTATCCCCAGGGCCAGGGATGCAATTGATAAGTGCATTTTTACTGCAAGTTCCAAATATTGTATTAACCAACTCACCTTTTTATGATCACATCTGTATCACTTCACATTGTATAGATAAACTGCGCCAATAAAGTATCTTAACACTTACAAATGGTCAGATTTATCGGAACCTGAAATAGTATGCATTTTTAAAAAAAAATAATTCGATTCACAGTTATCTTTTGCGCATTTTGACACCTCTTTTGTTGCGCTACGATGTTGTTTGGCGGATTTATGGGCACTTGAGTGGCTTAAGGTCGAATTCAAAAGTGGCAAAAGCAAGAGCAAGACAAGAGCGTTGACGAATAAGATCAGCATTATTTTTGCCCGCCTTTTATAAATGATTTGTTTGTCGCGTGTTGGATAAATCGATTGCGATGAACATCAGCATTAATTGTCAATAACAAACAAAAAGGTCCGAGATGGGAGGCATAAATCAAGAATAATTAATTGTCATGGTTAAGTAAACAGAACAAATTTGTGTCTTTTGTCTTGATTTTGTCTGTGTGTGATGCTTGTGTGAGTTCCCTTCCGGAATTGGGGTGAATAGGAGCTTATGTGGTATGTGGCATCCCTATGATAGTCTCATTCTTCCAGTGCGCTAAAAAAATCACAGTGTTTCTAATTTTAGAAAAAAACTTATCACAAAAATTGCGTAATTTCACCTTTTTTTCCTTACTTCAAAATACATGTTATTTGATAAATGGCATTGCTATTGCTTACAAGTTAAAGTTTTCAAAGTGATTTTCCAATGATAAGTTATTGATAGAGTCCTCTTTATAAATACAGTATAAACTAAGCATCAGTGCTTCTATTCTTAGAGAAAATTATGATAGTTTTTCCAATTTACGAGGTATTTTTCACCAAAAAGATGATTTGTTTGATGTTCAGTTTTTCAGTTGGACAGCGGTTTCAAAATAAATTTGCATTGTAATCACAACTAACACCCCTTGGCCCCATGTAAGCAAAACTAAAACCATTGAGTTCTAGCTTCTGTAAAATAAAAACACTCCAACAATGTTAATGTTGTTTGGGGCATATGCTCCTATTTTAGCATTTCTAGATAAGGCCCATATTATGCTCGATAGAATTCGGGGCCATCATAACTCACCAATATTGGGTCTGTGACATTTCTATTATAAACTGTTTCTTCTCCTGGTGTGCTAAACAAATTACAGTGTTTCTACTTTAAGAGAAAAAAAATCATAAAGAATCTTATAAATTCCCCATTTTCTCCAATTTGCATATGAACGTTTTTGAATTAATTGTTTTGCCATTCCTAACTACTTGCAGATTTCAAACTATTATTTTGAAAAAGAGTGTCAATAAAGTTATCTTCTTAATACTTTAAATAAGGTATGGGTGGTTCTATTTGTTTGGAGAACAAAATGTTGAAGAAAAAAAAGAAAAGTATTTTAATGCTTATAAGAACTAGTTCCCCTGTCTACATGCCTTAAAAGCTCTCCATGGAATAGAACTTTTCACGAACTTCAATAAAACTTTCTGAAGTTATCATTTTATACATAGTTAAAGCATTATTATAATGTCACGCTTTCTAGGTAATTTCAGAATTATACAAAAAGATGATTTTACAACACATGCTGTTGTTCATCAAAACATACCAAACCCAATCTTAATCGATCATTTTACAATATATTCTAAAACCTAACTCATCATAGCAAAGGTGATTTACAGCAGCAGTTCAACTGTAGGCCTATAATCTTCATAACTGCACTTTTTTCTCTTCATGGGATAGGTACTTCATATTGATTCATCATTGTTTTATAGATGGTTGTGTCAACGGATTTCACACTACACATACCTTAAACATTGGTATCGAAATATTCAATACTTCACTAATATGTGAAGCTCATCCGAGGTATATACCTTTCCAATTTTTCTGAAATTACATTATGCTATGTCACTTGCCTTTACCAATGTATTAGTGGATACATTATGTTTACCATACACAAGTTCTTTTTACACTCTCTTTTGCTCAAATAGAATGTAGATGTCTCTCGTCACTTATAAAAATTAAATGACTTTATCAGGAGCAAAAAAACAACTGTTTTGGTTTCCTTCCTATGTACATTTGCATGCCAAAATGAGGTCTAGAAGTGGATTTATAAAGAAATCCTTCCTTATCTTTGAACCAATAACATCTATGTTAAACTGCTCACAAATGTCTTTAAGTTGTTTAAGCTTCCGACGCTGTTTTTTCTTTGTCAACAAGCATAGATTCTATGTCTTTAAACATCAATGGTGCTGGTACTATAGTCAATATCTTCGTAAACAGCTATTCGGATTTCATGCCTCGCAGATATGCAATTAACTAAAAACTCACCATTCCTTCCTATCATATTTTTTGACACTGACCTTAAAACAGTGTCAAAATATTAGATGCAGTATGGTCTGAATTAGTTTATTTAGTATGGCAAGTACCCCTTCAATCTAGAAACACTGTAATTGTAATAATCAAAACACATTGACTTATATTTTTGTTTGCAAATTTGACTTTTTATTTAAATGGATTTTAACACAACCCACATATCTTTTCTAGTTTAGGCCATTTTGAATGTCATAGACAAAATATTTTTCATTGAAAGTACCATTAGACTAGAAACACTGATAAAAACTTGTTGAAAACAATTTAATGTTACCATTGGATAGTTTTGAATGAATTGAATCATCATTCATGAAAACTTAAAAAGGGTTTTTGACAAAAATGCAGAAGATACTGTGAAAATTGGAATTTGATACTCTGAAATTAGTCTATGTTATGACCCAGTGTTTCTATAACATATAATTGAAACACAATAATTGTATTTCACACCTGTGAACGGCCATGGCTCCTCTTTATAACCAACATACAAACTAACACCTGAACCACTTTTTATTTAAATGGATTTTAACACAACCCACATATCTTTTCAAGTTTAGGCCATTTTGAATGTCATACCCGTAATTATTTTTCATTGAAATGTACCATTAGACTAGAAACACTGATAAATAAACTTGTTGAAAATAATTTAGTGTTACCATTGGATAGTTTTGAATGAATTCAATCATCACTCATGAAAATAATGCGGAAAATACTGTAAAAATTAGAATTTGATACTTTAAAGTTTGTCTATGTTATGACCCAGTGTTTCTATAACATATTAATTAAAAGACAATGATTTTATTTCACACCTGTGAATGGCCATGGCTCCTCTTTATAACCAACATATAAACTAACACCTGAACCACTTTGTAATTAAATGTATTTTAACAGAACCCACATATCTTTTCCAGTTTAGGCCATTTTGAATGTCATACCCGTTATCATTTTTCATTGAAAAATACCATAATACTAGAAACACTGATAAATAAACTTGTTGAAAATAATTTAGGGTTACCATTGGATAGTTTTGAATGAATTCAATCATCATTCATGAAAACTTAAAAGGGTTTTTGACAAAAATACGGACGATACTGTGAAAATTGGAATTTGATACTCCGAAATTTGTCTATGTTATGGACCCAGTGTTTCTATACCATTATAACTAAAGCACAATGATTTTATTTCACACCTGTAAGGGGCCATGGCTCCTCTTTATGACCAACATACACACTAATACCTGAACCTAAATGGATTTTAACACAACCCACATATCTTTTCAAGTTTAGGCCATTTTGAATGTCATACCCGTAATTATTTTTCATTGAAAAGTACCATTAGACTAGAAACACTGATAAATAAACTTGTTGAAAATAATTTAGTGTTACCATTGGATAGTTTTGAATGAATTCAATCATCACTCATGAAAATAATGCGGAAAATACTGTAAAAATTAGAATTTGATACTTTAAAGTTTGTCTATGTTTTGACCCAGTGTTTCTATAACATAAAAGTTAAAACACAATGACTTTATTTCATACCTTTGAGGGGCCATGGCTCCTCTTTATAACCAACATACAAACTAACACCTGAACCACTGGCCAACTGAGAACAGGAGACATTTGAAACATCACTTTTTGACATAAAAACATAGAAAATTGAGGAAATTGAAAATTGAGGAATTGATGATCACTATGCGCAGACACAGGCTGATGATAGCAATTCAATTCCTATTCCTCGCACAGAGACAATTAACAGACCAAAGTATATTGAAAGTGCCAATCCTAAGATGCGTAATCTTCGTTATCCTCACATTAACAGGAAACCTATGGTTAGCGTATGTCTTTGGAACTCTAGATCAATCCGCAACAAAACCACCACTATCCATTCCTATGTTACAATGTGGAATGTGGATGTTGTATTCCTCACTGAGACATGGCTAGCTGACGATGACCCTGTTGTAATTGGTGAAATTACGCCTGATGGATATAACTTCCTTAATATATGTAGAGGTACTAGCAATCATGGAGGTATAGGTGTACTCTCTAAGGTCCAGATGGGATTCCGTCTATATCCTGTTAATTTCCGCAGCACTACGTTTGAACATGCTAGCATTCTCGACCCAAACAATGGAGTTCACTACATCATCATATACCGCCCACCCCCATCTGAAGAGAATGGTTTAACTGTTGCCGGTTTCTTTGATGAATTTCATGAATTTCTTAATGAAATAATTTCTATGTCTGGCAAACTAGTGCTCCTTGGTGACTTCAACTTCCATATTGATAAGCCTGAGAAGTCCGACGTCTCTCGGTTTAACACTATTCTCTCGTCCTTTGGCCTCATACAACATGTCCGGACTGCTACGCACAAAAAAGGACATATTCTTGATCTGGTCATAACACGCAAATACGAAGACTTAGTGAGAATTTGTGATGTTGGCCTTAACCTAGGCTCTGATCATAATATGATAACATGCGTCATGCAACAAAACAAGCCCCCTCTACTGAAGGCGAAGTGCACAATGCGTGACTATCGGAACGTTGACTCTGAATCCCTTAAATCAGATCTGGCAAGTAAACTCTCTACTGACCAACCTAAAGAACCTAACACCCAGGTAGATGACTTGCTGGCCCATTTTGTTACAACGGTCACATCAATTCTAGATTGTCATGCTCCTGAGAGTACCAGGATCCGCACTTTGCACCCTCGTCCGCGATGGTATAACGGTGAGATTAGAGCGGAAAAGCGGAAACAACGAAAACTTGAGAGGAGGTGGAGAAAGCATCGTCGCCAAGCTGATAGAGATGCCTACATGATACAGCACGAGAAACTCGTAAAACTGATTGAGCGATCCAAAGAAGGCTATTTCATGAATAAGTTGAAGGACACAAACTCAAAAGACATGTTCAAGACTATTGGTGTTCTATTAAACAAGAATAAGAAAGTGCTGCCAACCATCAACTCATCGCACGCACTTAGTAACAAATTTGCAAAATTCTTTAACGATAAGGTCTCCAAAATAAGAAGTAGTATTATCTCTGAAAATGACCTTGCAATCTCTAGATCTCCACCAACCATCCAGACTGGCAATGTTGTCCCTATTAATTGTGACTTTCCATGTTTCCGCAACCTTGATGTCACTGAGGTTCATAACATCATAATGAAATGTGCCAATAAAACTTGTTCCTTAGATTACATGCCAATCTGGATGATTAAAGAGAACATCGACATTGTTACGCCATACATCACTAGTATTGTAAACACATCTCTGACAACTGGTGTTTTCCCAGACAAACTTAAAAGTGCCATTGTAACACCAATCATTAAGAAGGCCTCTTTGGACTGTAATGATCTAAAGAACTACAGACCCATCTCTAATATAAACTTTCTGGGCAAAGTGATTGAGAGAGCAGCTATTACTCAGGTAAATGAGCACATGGCAAAAAATGATCTTAATGAAGTGTTTCAGTCAGCGTACAAAGCTAACCACAGCACTGAAACTGCGTTGCTCAGGGTAAAAAATGACATTGACAAAGCCTTAGATAGTAACAAAGCTGTTCTCTTAGTCATGCTTGACTTGTCTGCTGCCTTTGATACCATTGATCATGACATCCTTATTGACCGATTTGAGACAAACTTTGGTATCAAAGGCACAGCACTGGACTGGTTCCGGTCATACTTAACCGATCGTAGTTTTCGTGTGTGTGTTGATAGCCATATGTCTAATGTTTTCTATCTCAAATGTGGGGTTCCGCAGGGTTCAATCATTGGTCCCAAGGCCTTTACCATGTACACCCAGGAAGTTGCCGCCATCATACGCCGCCACAAGTTACAGTTCCATATCTATGCTGATGACACACAACTTTATCTAACGTTCAATCCCAAAATTCCAGGTGACTGTGCCTGTGCTTGCTTCAAGCTATCTGCGTGCATAAAGGAAATTCATTCTTGGATGACCGCAAATATGCTTAAGCTCAATGAGACCAAGACTGAGTTCTTTATTGCTAGCACTCGGATGAACATGTCTAGATTACGTGACACTACTCTTATTGTTGGTTCGGAAGAAATATCCCCATCCTCTACAATTAAAAACTTGGGTGTCACCTTTGATTCTTCCATGACCATGTCATCTTATGTCACTGCTATTTGTCGCACCATCAATTTCGGGTTATGGAACATATCCAGAATACGTAGATTTATTGACACTGACACTTGCAATCACACAATGCGTGCCCTTGTTCTTTCACAACTTGATTATGCCAATTCCCTTCTTTCTGGATGTAGTAGTGCTGACAAGTCTCGCTTGCAGCGGCTTCAAAACAAGGCTGCGCGCATCATTTTTAAAGTCAACAGACGTCACTCATCTGCTCCACTGCTTCATTCTCTGCACTGGCTACCAGTTGATAAAAGAATCAAGTTCAAAACACTTCTGTACGTCTATAAATCTATCACTGGTTCTGCCCCCATACACATATCTGAGTATATTTCCATCTATGTTCCATCTAGACAAGGTCTACGATCTGCCATTGACAAAACCCGTCTTGTTGTGCCAGCCAGCCATAAACGCATTGGAGCTAACTCATTTGCTGTGGCTGGCCCAACACTATGGAATATCATCCCATCTCCATTAAGATCCAGCAACAGTATCATAACCTTCAAACATAATCTCAAGACTCATTTGTTTAGTAACTGATTATCTGTACATTTTAGGCTTTCTCATTCTTTCCATTCACTTTTGTATGTTGCCTGGGGTAAATTGTATTGTTTATGTTTTATCTTTTGTTAAGCGCTGTGATCATTTTTGGAACAGCGCTATATAAGCAACGCTATTATTATTATTATTATTAAATAAAAACTCTCATTGTTAAAAACTAGAAACACTGCAGGTCTATTATTTGATAAAATATAACAAGAAATATGTTTGCTATATGCCAATACAAAAACAACATTTAACCAAAATAAGGAATTGAAGGCGGGATAGAACGAAACGTGACGGCCAAGCACGTATCGGGCGTAATCATAATACACTAACAATGGTAACTTAGGATGGGTGAGGGGAGGTAAAACCACATAGTGGAGCGGATATGTGAAAAAGATGTTCACTTTTGGCAGGAAGCATGAAAATTGGCATATAGGGGTGTTTTGATGCACTGATTTCAAAAAGCCAGGAACCCACATTTTTCGAGCAATGGTGTGGCGGTCATCTTGGATTTCAAAATGGCCGCCATTAAAATATAGGAGATTTAGTAAAATTGCTCTAAATAAAATATTTTTGACATTTATACCATGAGATTTCACCAATATGTTCTCTATAACACGGTGCATAATTTTAAGTGGATAGGTTGTGCCAGTTGTACTTTGTTTATTACTTGTTACCATGGAAACCATCAAAAATAGACATTTTTGGGCAAAAATACCTCTAAAATCACTCTTATTCGGAGGTTTTTGTCATCTATTCATCATGAAATTGCTTTTAGTATCATCTGCAATTATACATAATTTGGATGAGAAATTTGCATTTCAATTTTGAGTGGTGTCCATGGAAACTTTTTCAATGGCGGTTTGACGAAATATATGTCAAAATCACTCATTTTCACTCATTTTCACCAATCTATTGCTGGTAAAACACTATTATAGTGAATCGGGTGTGAAAAAGATGTTCACTACTGGCAGGAAGAATTAAAATTGGCTTAAAGGAGTGTTTTGAAGCGCTGATTTCAAAAATCAAGGAACCCACATTTTCCGAGCAATGGTGCGGCGGATATCTTGGATTTCAAAATGGCCGCCATTCAAACATAATAGATTTAGTATAATTTCTCTAAATCAACTATTTTTGAGATTTATACCCCAATATTTCACCAATATGTTCTCTATCACATGCTGCCTAATTTTAGATGGATTGGTTGTACCATTTGTAATTTGGTTATTGCTTGTTACCATGGAAACCATCAAAAACAGGCATTTTCAAGGGAATATACCTGTAAAATTGCTCTTAATCAACTATATTTGACATTTATACCCCAATATTTCACAAGTATTTTTTTTTTTTTTTTGTATATAAAGCGCAAATGTGAACAATAGCCCAACAGACATTAACAAGGTTAATGACCTGAGTGATTAAAAATCAAACTGGTAACTCTCGAAAGAGAGCTCTTAAAGGCCAATCAATTGGTTCACTGCAACTCAGAAAATATGCATAAAACAAGACACACAAATGGGCAGAGGTTAAAAATGCCAATAAAAGTGACATAATAATAAGATAAAAGCCCAAACATAGAGAACAACATCAAAATATAAATTATAGAAAAATAATATCTGGAGGTCTGATGGGCATCAAGAGAACCTATACAACAAACTTGGGAACTAAATCTACCAGGAGCTGCCTGTTGTCACCTGTTGGGGCATGACCGTATCACCAGCCCAGCTGGCTACATGCTTTACAGACCACCATCTCCCCAACCAAGCATTAACCTACACTTAACCCATGACCACCATGCTATTATATGGTCAACTCTCATGAAAATAGTGCAAATGAGATTTCAGAAGTTGAAGAAAAAAATTGTCTCCAATTTTATTTATTACACTATTTTTTAATAGTAGACATGTACTGGATACTAGATTTAAAATTTTGTGAACAACACTCATTGCATTTTTGTACAATATAACGTTGAATTTATATTATAATATCACTTGTTTGCAGCTTTTGCTCCATGTTTATTACGTTATATACTTCCTATCAGCTCTAAATCAGAACGAGTTTACAAACTGTGATGCCAAAAACACAAAATTATAGTTACGAAAGCATACTTCTACCAATTACAGCGAACAAAATGCAATGTAATTTTGTAAATTGCAAGTATTATGAATTGTTTTTGGTCTTCACATCACTGTTTGAACCTCAGCTTTAAAACTAAAAAAATGCACGGTTTTCCAAAATGAATATCTTTGTGCAAAGTATAAAATATATCTTTAATCGTATCTTTTTCCAAGCGTTATAATGTGTTTTTAAAAGTTAGCTCAGAAACAATAAATATTATGCTTTACCAAAAACGCTGGCATTGGTATTCGGACTTTATGGGGTGGGTAACGTAATATACATATACAAACACATGTAAACAAATATATTCAACATCGACCAAGTCAGTTTATTTTGTACACAGACATATCTTGTAAATGGTATTTTAGTAAAAGTTAGGTTGCCTAAAGTCCACTAAAAGACAGTTCTATATATTGTCGACTTGCTCTTTTGATGTAGGGTAAATATGGTGAATAACGTAATAAACATGGTCACTAAATCGACAGATGTAACATGGCACTTTACAGATATGTTGTTAGACCATGACATTATTACCTTTATGTAAATTTTAATAGCACTAAATATTGAATAGCCTTTTATCTCTTAAAATTAGTAAGATATTGATTTGTTTTATTTAAAATGATGGTAGTAGAATTGTTAATAAGATTGTACTCTGATGACCTTTTTGTCTCCACTGTTGCATTTGGTTCTGCCGGTATCGCCATTGGTTTTTTGCACTGTGTGGCATATATTTCTGTATAATAAAGATAACAAAAACAAAACAAAGTTAATGACATATATTGCAGTTGTTTCAGCTAGGTATACCGTATTTATTCACACAATTATACGAATTGGTTTATTACGTTATCCAATAGCCATAGAACTATGCATCATTGAAGCATGCAAACAAATGAGATTTTGTCAGTATGTGAGACAATATGTATGTACACTAAGTTAACATTCATAAACACATAATAAATGTTGAATCACTATGAACAGGGTGCAATTATATTTATCAAATGATGGAAAGTTTATTACGTTGTCCATTATAAGGTGGTTTCAGTCCTCACATAGAATAGTCCACATATTACAATTATAACATTGGATACAATGTATGATACTCAAGTACATCAATCATGAAAGTTACTGAATTGACGCCAACATTGACATGAGACTAGACAATGAGGCTGGTTACGTTATCCCGTTTATTACGTTATTGGCAACTGCAACAGTGCCTAATGCTGGCTTATAACGTATATACAAAGCAATCAATGAAGATGTTAACGATACCTACTGCATTTCTTCACATTATTAACCCCATTCTAATATCATAGGTCCATTTTCAATGTGCTTAAGAGATCTATAATGACTTCAACTGTCATTCAGCTTAATGTTCATATTACTTACAAGAACAAATGAGGAATCCTTACCATTCGTCGTGGTTTTTTTGCATTGTACTTTCATCGAGTATCCCCCATGCATGCCTGCGAAAAGGGCCTGCCACGTATCTTTGTTTAATACAGTCGTAGAGAGCAGCTGCTGTCTCTCTGTCGATTTATTCGACAACGTAATAAACGATAACGTAGTAAACGTTTTTCGTACTCAAAGTACCATGTAGACGATCTGGAAAGAGCTAGCGAGTGTTCCAAGTAACCACATAGTCTATGTATATGTATCAAATTGGTTTTTAACCAAAAAGTGTGTTTTGATACATAGTTCGGGAGAAATCTCAACAACGTAATAAACATCCTTAACAAGGTCGCATGCTTTGCAGCATTTTGATTTCTTCTCAAGGTCAGACATGCTGCTATAGATTTTTGATAATATTATTTTCCAACACCCATGTTCTTTTAGATTCAGAATATGTACATTTAAATGTTTAAATGTTAATTTTGAACAATGTTGATCCTCAATATGTCGCAGGTAACGTAATAAACATCAACATCTCGGACAACATATATGAAACTGAAACAGGTAAACATCGTAAAAGATGTGCATTTTTTTTCTATCCATGGAATATCGCTATATGTTCCCTACAAATTATGACATATCTTGTAGAAAATGGTGCCCTATTTGTATTGTAATTAATAAAGGCAAAATATACATTTATGCTGCGGACATGGAAATTTCGCTAATTTGGGGTATATGAGGGCATTTTTTTGAGTGAAAACACGTTCAGAAGTATATCAAAGTATATAGATCCAAGTAGAAAACATCAATATCTATCTAGAAAAGAAGTTTTTCAAGCAAGAAAACATTGCATAACACAGAAATGGACCAAAGACATCAACAAGTTCATTTTGCACTGTTTTCATGAGAGTTAACCATATATGTATCAGTCGGATGTTGAAAGGACTTGAATGAAGGGTGTCATGAAAGAGTGTGAAGGCTATGACAAGTTAAGCGTTTGTGAGAAGATGACCGTGCACACGGCACTTGAAAGCCTGGATTCCAGCTGCTGAAATGTTACCAACAATATCATCTGGAAGACTATTCCATAAGGGAACAGCAGTGTGAATGAAGCTTCTGTCTAAGCAGCGAGTTCTGGCTGTCGGCAGAGAAAGAGCATGGACTGGCATTGATACGCTCGAACGGGTAGCACGGCGTTGGACATATGGTGCGGGAAGTAACCCTGCTAGATCTTGTGGGCAGTTGGTAGTATGCATCTTGTACAAGACCGTAGCCGCTGCTACCTGTCGCCTGTGAAGCAGGCTGTCAATTTTGAGCTGTGAACGAGCAGTAGCTTCATTAACTCCAATGATTCTAAGTGCCTTCTTTTGGATGTTGTCAAGCTGGCTTAGGATGGTGGGTGAAGCATTCGCCCAGCTTAGTGAAGCATACTCCATAATGCTGCGGACTTGCGACTTGTAGACAGTAGATCTACCTTTAGCCTCCAGTTTATTTGCAACTTTGCGTAGAGCGCCAAGCTTTTGACCAGCTTTAGTTGCAATGCCTGAGATGTGCTTTGACCAGGTAAGCTTGCTGTCAATGGTGACTCCCAAGATATCCAGTTCTTTTGTAGATGGTAGTTTGCACTCTCCAAAGTAGATTTCAAGTTCAGATGGGGATCTTTTCCTGGAGATTACCATGGTTTTGCATTTGGTAGGCTCAAAGGTCACTTTCCATTCGTCAGTCCATACTTTCATGTTGCTTAGATCTCTGTTGAGACTTGCAGCTACTGTGTTGGGATCGGTTGATGACTTAATGGGTGCGAAGAGTGTTGAGTCGTCGGCATATAGATATAGCTCGTTGTCACAAACATCTACAAGGTCATCAATAAAAACAGAGAACAGTAGTGGGCCAAGGATAGATCCTTGTGGAACAGAAGCATTTATTGGAGCAGTGTTGGATGCCTGACCTGACATGACGACGTTGATGGATCTATCAGATAAATAGTTGTCTATCCACGAAAGCAGTCTTCCAGTAACACCTTTAGCCAACAGTTTCGAGCAGAGTCCGTTATGCCATACCTTGTCGAAAGCTCCTTTAATGTCAAGGGCGATGACACAAACTTCATTGCTATGGTCTAGGGAGTGGTTCCACTTCTGTGACAGGATGTTGAGGAGATCAGCTGTGCTGTGGCCTGCTCTAAATCCAAACTGTCTGCTGGAAATCAGGTTATTGCTTAGAAGAAAGCGTTGGAGTTGTTTCTGTACTACAGCTTCCATGATCTTGCTGATGTTGCTTAGCAGCGAGATGGGACGATACTTTGTTGGGTCAGCCTTGGAGCCTCTCTTGTGAATTGGAGTGACCGAGGCTATCTTCCATTGGTTTGGAAACACACCATGCTTGAAGCAGAGGTCAAAAAGCCTGCAGAGCGGGCTGGCGAGCTCAGCACAGCATTCCTTTAGAACCTTGTTTGGGATAAGGTCTGGTCCAGTGGCTTTATCTGGGTTGAGGTGTTTTAGTAGTTTTCTCACATCCTTAGGTTTGAAGACTATCTTGTCAAGAGATTTGTTTGTTGAAGGATGAACATTTGGGGCCTGGTCTTTAGCACCTTGGAGTCTGCATTTTTCTGCAAATGTCTGACAAAAAGCTTCTGCCTTGTCCCTTGTTGTGATGTGGGTAACGTTTTGATGATCGATCACTGGGATCTCAGATCGAGCTGTTCTGCCAGAGAGAGTGTTGATGATTCTCCACCATTTTTTGCTGCTCAGCGTTTTGTCTGCGAGATCTTTTCTCAATTTGGCGTTGTAAGATCTCCTAGCTTGCTTCTCAGCTTGGTTGTAGGAATGTCTAGCTTCAGCAAACTTTGCCTTGTTGGCATCAGTTTGATCCTTTTTGGCTTTCTTAAAGAGACGATGCTTCTTTTTAGATGCCCTACGGCATTCATCGTTGGAACCAAACATTGTCTCCGGTCCTATTGGTGACTGTCTTACTTGGGATGAACAGGTCGATAGCATCGCAGATGATATTGGTGACATTAGAGCAAGCAGTTTCAGGATCTTTCTTTTGGAAAACACTTGACCAGTTTGTGGAAGCAAGGTGACCTCTTAATCCCCAATAATCGGCCTTATCGTATCTCCAGACTTTCCTCCTGTGTGGTTTGTCTCTGTATACTGGAACATCTAAGCACACCAGCACAGGGTTGTGGTCTGAGGTGCCCAGTCTAGCAGATGTGGTTGAAGTTGCTGGCAGATCAGTCATGACAAGATCCAGGATTTGGTCCAATCGAGTGGGTTCTTTGACGATCTGTTGTAATCCTAGAGTGTTAGCTAGTTGAAGGGTGCGTCGCCCAGCTGCATCAGTGGTGCGACTTCCTAACCAGTCAGTGTGGTGGACATTGAAATCACCGACAAGCATAATTGAGTTGGCTCCAAGTGTGCTCATTTTTTGAAGAGTGTTTGAGTCCAGGTAGTCGATGACATCACTGCTATCACTAGGTGTTCTATAAACAGCGGCAATCAGTAGCTTTTGGGATTTCAGAGCTACTGTGAACCAGATGAGTTCGTAGTCTTTTGGATCATTTCTTGGGTCGTGGTGTATGGCAATCCCTTCTAAACAGTAGACAGCAATGCCGCCACCAGAAGTTGCCTTTCTGTCTCTGCGACAGCACATGGAGTAGCCTGGAATAGATATGCAATCAGCTCCATCAGGTACAGTCTCATCAAGGAAGGTTTCAACAACAATGACAATAGATGGTTTCTTTATTGAGCAAATGTTGGCGAGTTCTCCGATGTTTGAACGAGGTCCACGTATGTTGACCTCCATTATTCGCAATTCCGTTTCTCGTAGTCGATGGGCATGCTTATGTCGTTTCCGTTTTGATCCGTCCGTTTTCTTTCGAGGCTTGGTTTTGAGACTTGTAGCAATAAGATTACAGGTGCAGGGGTTGCTAGCCCCTACACCCAGTGCGCATCTGAGCAATGCGGTAAGAGTATGTTCTCTATAACATGGTGCATAATTTAAAATGGGTTGGTTGTGCCAGTTGTGCTTTGTTTATTACTTGTTACCATGGAAACCATCAAAAATAGACATTTATGGGCAGAAATACCTGTAAAATTACTCTTATTTGTCCACTATTCACTGTGATATTGTTTTAGTATCATCTGCAATGTACATAACTTACACATGTATAGGCCTACACGTACAAATGTACATAATTTAGGTTATAAACTGGCATTTTAATTGAGTGGTCTCCATGGAATCCTTTTAAATGGCAGTTTGGTGAACAAAAAGGTCGAAATCACTCCTTTTTCAACAATTTCAAAATGTTCACCACTCTATTAGTTTCTAAACACAACAGTTCAATATACACCTAGCACATAAAGTCCCTGACCAGGTGCTTTGGGGTTGACTAATTCAAAATATATAATCGGTACCAAAAATCTGAGATATACATTAAATGAGCAAATTTCTTCTCCGCAGTTTGATACCTTATTCAACAAAATCGAATGTATACTTTTAAAGTTATGGCGATTTCAATGACCGCGCATGCAACAGAAATTTTGCACTAGGTATAGGAATCATTGATTCCGATCATATATTTTGAATTAGCCAACCTCAAAGCACCTGGTCAGGGACTTTATGTGCTAGGTGTATATTTCAGTGTGGATGAAAAAAAAGAAAGTTGGAGATACAAGGTTTTGAAAGAATAGAAACGAAAAAACTGCTATAAACCAGTCCGTATATCAATTCAAGCCATTTGCAATAAAATCTCACCTCTAGTTCACACATTTGCTGCGAAATATCAAGAAAGTTGGAAGTTTCCCCTCAGCACATGGTCAGCACTTGTGTTTCAAAACCTCGTATACATACGAGGTTTTGAAAAACAGGTGCTGAAAAAAGCTAAATTTGTCTGCCTTCTGAATGTGACAAATAAAAACATTACCATCATTTGCATAATGTCTCTGACATCATGATAAACACACAAAAATCAGTTTCGAGGTAAGTTGGAGGTTTTGAAAGAATAGCGACGAAATTTATTTACCCAACAACAGGGTTGTTCATAGTTTACCCAACGCTAAATAATTGCCCAACGTTCTAACAGTGTAATAACCTTCTCTAAGTGGTTACCACTGCGTCGTGAGATGTGGGCAAAGTAGCTCAGCATTTGGGTGTTGATAGAATGAAGAAGTCGTTTATCATTTCTAATTGTGTTTTGGAAAATACGTGTAGTATATAACATTTAGAAACTTGAAGGTCCTGCCTTCACCATTGTTTAAGTTTGTACCTAATAATCAAGCAATAATTCTCGATCATTATCTTGCCTTGCATACAGGCAATGGTTTGAGGTCCTGTCCTCATAATGACACAATGATTCTCGATCATTACCTTGCCTTGCATTCACACTTCTACAGGCAGTGGTTTGAGGTCCTGTCCTCACCATTGTTCATGTTCGTACCTAAATCAAGCAATAATTCTTATTCGTCATTTTGTCTTGAATCTACAGGCAATGGTTTCATGTCCTTTTCTCGCCATTGTTTACGTATGTACCTATAAATCAAGCAATAATTATTGATCCTAATTTCGCTCTTCTTTGTTCATTCACTTAAAGCTTACAGTTTAAGCACCCTGTCTTGATGGGAGACGTCCAAGCTTTCAGTCTACGTACTCTCTCTTAGGGAGACGACGAAGTACCCATGTATAGGCACCATTTTTAATGTTTATCTGCACCATTCTTAATGGAGACGACTATAGGCTTTCAGTCTAGGCACCCTCTCGCAGGTAGACGACCAATCCCTCAAATCAAGTTTAGGCACCATTTTTAAATTCAGTATAGGCACCCTCTTGCATCATGGAGGTGACAACCATTTTAGGTGGCATTTTCTTTAATGCAGACTTTAGACCGTTTTCTACATAGTCCCTGCTATTTAACAGCGACAAGATAACCGGCTAGAGAAGCAGATGCATTTCAGCTGTAGGCCCCCTACTGTTTCTAGTTTTTCGCAAAAGATGGCTAATATCTTTAAAACCTGCAAGAGAAGGTCAAGGGTTACGATTGCAGTGCATTGTGTGCACATTTTAGAGTCGAAATAGTGTGCAACTGATCGAGATTCTGTGATGGTCAAGATTTTCAAAATTAATATTAAAAATGTTTTAATTTAATTCACACAAAAAAGATTGTGTGCTCGCGTTGCAAAATTTCTTCTGTCCCATTGTAGCCTTAAATATTCTGTAATGCCTGTGATAATGTTAAGGGGCAAAAGCGCTTTCGTGATAATATATCATCATCCTTCATCTGAAAAGCAGGCGACTAGACGTTTTCTCTATGTACGTAGGTCTTCAGCAAGAGTGATTATCTGTCACAGTCGTTCTTGAATCAAGCTTTCATTGTCCACTATTACGTGTTGTATATACATGTAGGTCAAATATGATGTACATTGACGACCAGGTCTTCTTTGGGCGACCAGGTCGTGCAAGCCTAACCTTCGGCAATTAGTATATGTAGGTGGCATACATTGCTCTTCATCAAGGATTCTCAGCTGTCGGCACTTTACACGGTGGATAAAAGGCTCTGTAAGTTGGCCATGTCATAAATTGTGGTTTGGAGCATGATCCGTGCATTATTTAACACTTTCCACGCGGCAGGCGTCTGCAGACGACATTCCAAAATTCACAAAATGTTAAAAATGACATATTGCATTGAATTTCAATACCCTCTTTGGAATCACCATGAGAAAAGCATTGAAAGAAATACAAACAAACCTAGTCTTGGTTATCCTTGAGGTAAACTTTGAAAATTGGGAGAGGTTACTGAAAAATCTGCTTTGTATATATGGCAAAACTAATAGCCGCGTGGAAAGTGTTAAGGATTATCCTGTAGCAAGAGATAGCAGAGGCATTAATATTGCATTCCATATCTTGAGATTCACAGCCATGCAGCAAACGTGTCACACGTGTTGAATAGTTTCACTTTTGTTGTGATAGCTAGGGCTCCTCTACTGACATTCTAACTTCCCGAATGCACACCATGCTAAGTCCTGAATATTTTAAGGTCACTTGCGCCCGATGCTATAATAGACCCACAGATACCTGAAATATGTGCCATAATAGACCCAAGATACCTGAAATCCGCCACATGGCTGATAGCATACCAATATACCTGGAGTGTTAGGTGAGGACTGCATCAGTTGGCAGTCATCTATACTGTTTTGGATACGTTAATTAATGATGAGGCCAAGGTCTTTTGCTGCTGTAGCAGTATTTGTCAGCTGAGCTCACATAATTGTGGTCTCAAGTAAGGCGAAGTCATCTGCAAAATGTAGGTCGTTTTAGAACAAGGGCAGGGTGCCGTCTCAAGGAAAGTAGATGTGTCACAACTCCTCAGTCAAGATCACATGCAGCCTTCTTCAATAATTGTAGTCTTCAAATATTGCAACAAGGAATGAAGCCAGCATGTAATATACCCTGTTGCACTCCAGTGGAGACAGCGGAGACTACTACCACTGGATAGCTTAGTCAGCATGTCATGCGATTTCAGTTTGCCATACACTTTATCAGCGGCTAGAGGATAAACTTTAGCTGTACTGTTTCTACAGACATGCAAAAGACGGCTAATATCTTAAAAGCCTGCAAGAAATTTACGGCAGAGGAAGCTAAGAATGTGGTAAAAAGTATGGCATAACACAATAAAGAAAGTATTTTCTTGTGTAGCTGGAGCACTGATCCGCCCTCGTAATCAAACACATGCCCGGTTATTTTGGCCCGGTCGGGCAAGCTATACGAGTGATCAGCGCTGATTAGCTCTGCTCCGGGGAAACTTATTTAGCCCGTAGTTAGGACTATTTACCCTATCAATCGGTAAAATGCGATAAAATCATCCAACAGCACATTTGTTTGCGTCCATCTTGTGTTTTTCAGGCATGTGTGCTTTTTTTTTTGCAAAACATATGCACTTTTTTACAAAACTAGGCAGCACAATTAGTCCTCTTTAAAAAACGCAAATTCCCGACCTAATTTACCCATAATGACAATGATCAGTAGAGAGCTACTCCTGGGGAACTATTGCAGTAGACTATGAGGGTGATGAAATGGATGGTTGGTTGGTTCCTGTCATGACTGACAGCTCGTGACCTCGCAGATACTGCGCCGCAGATGATGATTTTCAGCAAAGGAGTAACAATCACAGAGAGGGAGTCCAGTAATAGATATTATTTGGTCAATCCATCAGGACCAAGATCTTTCTTTCTAAGTTGTTACCCTTGCGTCTCGTCTCGTCTCGTCGTGAGATGTGACCAAAGTAGATCAGCATATGGGTGTTCACAGAGTCAAGAAGTCGTTTAGACTATCTACCACCTTAATAATCTACCATCTTAAGAAATAATAGTACAAGCAAAGCATGAACATGATGAACGTGCATAGAAGGAACACACATGTTAGAAACATGGTGGGAATAATAGGGATTGAATAAAAATAGAAAGGAAGATTGCATCCGTGCTACGTCCATGATATAGCAAAAGGCTAAAATTTAAATACTAATGAAAATGAACAACAACTCAATTCAACGCTATCCTATAATCGATCCCATCACATTAATTCATCAACAGTTTATTGGTATCTATGATCAATGATGCGTCTCATGCTCGTAGCAATTTCCGATTAGCTGTCTAATTTCGCTGAACGTTGTTTCTGCAGAGCTCTCACCGCTTTTTAGCCGGCTAATCTCTCTACATTATCCTACTTTTTAAGGATAATTTGAATGATTATCCGTCTAGGCACCAAACATGAAAGATGACTATCTTTCAGTCTAGGCACCCTCTTGCCTCACTGTGTACTGGCTATCGATGCTTTTGCATATACCGCTTCTCAATCCTCAGGTATGAACTTTTGTTTTCACTCAGAAAATGTATTGACAAAGCTCTGAAACTTGCACTACAAATAATGTCCGATGTATATTCTTTCGTTGTCAAAAATGACTAAATCACAAATACAAACACCTCTGTCCATACTAACATATCATATTTTTACACTGATTTGGGTGACCGTTGTATCCCGGCGTTGTATGGACCACTGCTCGTTTCCCAACTGTATGGGATCATTACATTTTGGCTGGCCCTTACCATACCAGTTTGTTCCTGTCATTAGAGTACCTCCCGGGTGGTCATGTGCCACCCCAAAGGGTTTGACCGGGAAGGCCAGCTCAATTGACTACAGGGCAAAAAACTACAAGCCGTAGATTGGTGAACATTTGTGAAAATTGTTGAAAAGTAGTGATTTTGACCTTTTAGTTCAACCGCCATTTAAAAGGTGTCCATGGAAACCACTCAAAACATTATCATCAACATATATATAATTACAGATCATAACATTATAAAACAGGTATTTCTGCCCATAAATGTCTATTTTTGATAGTTTCCATGGTAACAAGTAATAAACAAAGCACAACTGGCACAACCAACCCATCTAATATTATCCACCATGTTATAGAGAACATACGTGTGAAATATCGGGGTATAAATGTCAAATATAGTTGATTAAGAGCAATTTTACAGGTATTTTCCCTTGAAAATGTCTGTTTTTGATGGTTTCCATGGTAACAAGCAATAACCAAATTACCAATCCATCTAAAATTAGGCAGCATGTGATAGAGAACATATTGGTGAAATCTCGGGGTATAAATCTCAAAAATAGTTGATTTAGAGCAATTTTACTAAATCTACTATGTTTGAATGGCGGCCATTTTGAAATCCAAGATGGCCGCCGCACCATTGCTCGAAAAACGTGGGTTCCTTGATTTTTGAAATCAGCGCTTAAAAACACTCCTTTAAGCTAATTTTAATTCTGCCTGCCAGTAGTGAACATCTTTTTCACACCCGATTCACTATAATAGTGTTTTACCAGCAACAGATTGGTGAAAATGAGTGAAAAATGAGTGATTTTGACATATATTTCGTCAAACCGCCATTGAAAAAGTTTCCATGGATACCACTCAAAATTGAAATGCAAATTTCTCATCCAAATTATGTATAATTGCAGATGATACTAAAAGCAATTTCATGATGAATAGATGACAAAAACATCCAAATAAGAGTGGTTTTAGAGGTATTTTTGCCCAAAAATGTCTATTTTTGATGGTTTCCATGGTAACAAGTAATAAACAAAGTACAACTGGCACAACCTATTCACCTAAAATTATGCACCGTGTTATAGAGAACATATTGGTGAAATTTCATGGTATGAATCTCAAAAATATTTTATTTAGAGCAATTTTACTAAATCTCCTATATTTGAGTGGCGGCCATTTTGAAATCCAAGATGGCCGCCGCACCATTGCTCGAAAAATGTGGGTTCCTGGCTTTTTGAAATCAGTGCATCAAAACACCCCTACATGCCAATTTTCATGCTTCCTGCCAAAAGTGAACATCTTGGCCATTTTTTGTTACATATCCGCTCCACTAACACGGGGATCGGAAGGAGAAAGGAGAAAATAAATAAATATGACAGTGTATAATTATAATGACCACTTAGCCATGGTTGAATACGTATATGCTGGCATGGTATATGCATGAAAGCAATGGTTTAGGGGCACATAGGCATGGCTAAAGATAGTCATCAAGATGTTTAGTGAACATAAATAAGGCAGATAGGGCATATTGAATCAACAGTTATGGTCATTTAAACATTAATTACTGTACATCATGTATCATGACGACAACATCAAACTATAGAATACGCGGGGAACACCTATATAGCCTGTAAACAACAGATCATTGAGCATGATAAAATCACGATCATGGGGCCAAGTGATGCTAAGAATTGTTTCAATTGTCTTTATGACGAGGTACGTATGGTTAGAGGATCTATACTAATGTCCATCAGGTGATTGATATAATAATTCAGGAGTAAAATGTAGAATGAGCATGATGACATAAAAGATTTCAGTTCACGGTAATAACAATCCATCAGGTGATGCTAACAATAACAATTTATCGTGGGACGCGGATCCTGGGTACGGATTGGAGAAGACGTCGGAGTCATTTAATTTTATAAAGTTGGTCATTTATGTACAGTTTGATGTCAGTACCTGTTGTATTGATGTATGCTTTCTTTCTAGCAGCGATGGCCTCTCTTCTTACAGGAAACAACTTCTGGCGTGCTTGTAGTCTACTCGTACGGCCTTGTATAATTTCACTGTCACACAATCGAACAACACCCCCTGATACTTCCCATCTGAGAACCGACCAAATACAAGGTATACTGGCATTGGATTTACAAAAGAACTGTGCTTTAAGCACACTAGGGATTACTAGGGACGATGCTTTTTATGCGTTACGATAGTATCACACCCTTCATAACGCGCTAATATTGAATTTGCTGTTTGTACATCTAGAAACGTGTGAAGGTGGTATTTCTGTGACTGTGTAAGAGTTTCTAGTTATCGTAAAAAAATATCAAATTAGTTGTCTCTGTTTGGACGTTAAAAGGTTTTTTTATTACACGATATTGAAAGATAGGAAATAGCATGGAAATAGTCACATATGCGGAAATGTAGCTATTTCTCCGAGGAAGATATTTTGGGCGAGACCCAATGTCAAAGATAACCCCTAAAGTGTGATTTTAGACCGAAACGGCGGCTATACAGTGCCAGAAAATCGACATTTTGAATGTATCAAAGTGAACAAGATTCTTCTCTCTGCGAAGACGGTATATCGTGTCTGCCATTGGTCAATTTTGAACCCCACGCGAACAAATTGCTCATTACGTATGCGTCCAATTGTTGGACTAGCACTAGTGTACAGGTATACGGAGGTCAGCAAGGTCAATCCAATGCAAGTAGACCTTTTTTCCGGGGGTGAGATCAGAGGATGGGGAGCGTCCATGGGGAGTGAGCCCTCTATCAGTACATGTTCATGGAGTGACACAGAAAAGGAAAAAGGTATACTATAGAAGACTAGCGTGCTTGTTGCATCACTGCCGGAAGGTGTGGGCTGATGCCAAATCTATGTGGAGAGCGACGCAGATGGGGGAGCCGCGCTCAAGACAGTAGCTCGATCTCTCATCATATATAACAAACTTGACAATTAATGGCCTGGGTCGATCACGCGAAGAAACCGTCCGGGTAGGAAGTCGATGGGTGTTGGCCAAGAGCATGTTGTTCACATCAATATCAAGTTCTTAATGAAGCGTTTAATAACATCTTCACACTCTTCATTTAACGTTTCCGTTATGCGATAGAAAAGCAGATTGGATCGCTTACTATATAGTTCCGCAGCCACACGTTGTGCTTTGAGGGAGTTTATCTCTTCTTTCAATTCCGCTCTCAATGTTTGAATGTCTTCCTCTTTAATGTTCCTAACATCCTTATCAAGGGACCCAACGCTGAGGGTGAGGTCAGTTACATCTGATTGGATTTCCTTTAGCTACGTTTTTAAGGTTTCAAGTTGCAGTGATAGATCTGAAAAGTTGCTTTTATTCTCCATTCTCATAGAAGTTAAAATTGATCTCAATTCATCCAAGACTACAAAGACAATAGGTCGTATCAGATGAAGAATATTATATTCGTAATCCGTTGAAGATTGTCATACAGTGCGATTTATATGGTCATGTGTTTTAAGCTCGCCTCCTTTCGCGTTACACACGGATTTTGGCTTTCGCGACATGTTTTTAACTTTACACATTTATATTTGCTTGTATACCCCCCCCCCCCCCCCCACCCTGAGGTAGTAAAAGTATACATTTTCTGAAGGGAAATTGCATGAGGAAACTAAATATGCCATTAAAATTATAGTATGACCAAGAACTAAAATGGTATGATCGGAAATGTTCGGAAAATATCAGAGTTTTTTCATTTTTAATTTGAGATCCATATCTTTTTTATACCTACCCCTATCATTATTTTTTTTACATATTTGAATTCCTCATGAAATTATCCATTAGGTGATATATATTTGTCAAAGTTACTACGTCGGTATGGTAATTATACCGGCTAGTGAATATCTCACATTTTTATTTTATATTATTTTTAGAATTTTCAGAAATATTTGTTTAAGGATGAACCCTTCCCTGATATAAACTGCATTTCTGAATGCCTCTAGTTACAAGCTTTCCAAAAATGTATACTTTTGCTATCATAGGTTGAAACTTTTTCTGTTATAGTCATTTTTATAAATCCGGTAAATTGAGGCTGATTATTTATGTTTACTGTGTAGCGAATAGGAAGAAAGCTGATGATCATTGTCTTATCCATAATTAATTAGTTGTTAATAATAGTTGACAAGTCTGTTGAACCACATACTTAAAGACTACTAAATATCCTTTGAAATGGGACCAAAATTGTGTTTTTAACATTAGGGGATGACTAGTTATTGTAAAAAGAACAAAGCATGGGATTATCCCCATTGAGTTTGTACAAATATTTTTGAAAATTCTAAAAATATATAAAATAAAAATTGGAGATATTCACTTGCCGGTATAATTACCATACCGATGTAGTAACTTTGACAATAATATATCATCTAATGGGTAATTTCATGAGGAATTCAAATATGTAAAGTAAATAATGATAGGGGTAGGTATAGAAAATATATGGATCTCGAATTAAAAATTAAAAACTCTGATTTTTTTCCGAACATTTCCAATCATACCATTTTAGTTCTTGGTCGTACTATAATTTCAATGGCATATTTGTTTCCTCATGCAATTTCCCTTCAGAAAATGTATACTTTTACTACCTCAGCGGGGTATACAAGCAAATATAAATGTGTAAAGTTAAAATCATGTCGTGAAAACAAAAATCCGTGTGTAACTCGAAAGGAGGCGAGCTTAAAACACATGACCCTATACGTAACTGTATAGTGCGAAGTCACTCACGTGTGGATACACAGGTTTGAATAGAGCGGGTAGAGAATTTGGAATACTAACGTAAACAGCATGCACGAGTGTCAAGCAGGATGACTTTTAATACATCAAATACAGTCAAAATTGGTTGAATCTAAACGTACCAGTGTGATGAAAATGGTCAGGAACACATTGTTGTTGAGATGAACTCAAAGATAATAGCATGCAGTGAACATAATATTCAGGAACGTTGGAGCCGACACGGAGCGATGTATTTATCATGACTCACGATCCGCCATTTTAATGTGTATGCTCGGTATTAGGACCTCTACTTTTCGTTCTTTTTATCAAGGACCTGCCAGACCACGTTAACCAGTTAACTCAGAACTCTCCATGTTTGCCGACGACACAACAATCTACACCAAAATTCACAACGACAGCGTCAAACTCCGAATACAAGACGACCTAAACCACCTTCACTTATGGTCAGAAAAAATATGGCTTCTTCAATTCAATGCCGAGATATGTAAGAAGATGCACATGGGTCACAACAACACTGGAGCAAGTTATCATCTGAACAACACACCCTTGGACGATACAAACGAGGAAAAAGATCTTGGAGTAGTTTTCACACAGGATGGCCAACCCAGTAAGCAATGTGCGAAAGCATCAGTACGAGCTATGAATTGTCTACGAGTGGTGAAGAGGACCTTCAAACATTTTGATCGTGACAGCTTCAAGGTGCTCTACAAGTCATATGTCCGCCCACACTTAGAATACAGTGTTCAGGCTGGATGCCCATACCTAAAAAAAGACATTAAAGCCCTTGAGAAGATTCAGCATAGAGCAATCAAGATGATACCACAAATAAGACACCTCACCTATGACAGCCTACTATAATGCTTAGGAACCTTATCACTGGAGAGGCGACGGATCAGAGGTGACCTCATTGAGACATTTAAGATTCTGAAAGAGATCGATAAAGTTAACCCATCTGACTTCTTCACCAAAGCTCGAGCAACACACTCTAGAGGACACTCGATGAAATTATTCAAGCCAGCACTAGTCAAGAATCTGAACTGCAGAAAGATTTTTTTTTTTCATAATGAGAGTTATCAACAAGTGGAACGAGCTGCCTAAAGAAGTGGTTAACGTGAATACTGTTAACGCAATCAAAAACCGAATCGACAAATATTGGACAAACATAGGATATGCAATAAAAACAGGCTAACAGCCTATACATGTACTAATTTATTTCCATCAAACATTAAGTGTAAGTGTAAGTGTAAGAGTATGCCCACCCAGGAATGTAACAGAAAGGCAAGGTAGTTGTTGAACAATTATTTATCTCTAAAAACAAAAAAGGTTCGGGTATTTCAAATTAAAATAGTCATATTATAGGTGGTTTTGTTATCATTTACTTACTTTGCCTGCTATGCTAACATCTGCATTGCCATCATTAATCAGTACTTTGCAAACTTCAGCATGACCATTACTAGACGCTTTCCACAGAGGAGTACACCTAGACTAGAATGTAACAGACAGACAAGGTAGTTGCTGTACAATAAGTCATAGTATAGGTGGTCTTGTTATCATTTACTTACATAGTTTGCTTTGTTAACATTTGTAATTTCCATCAATACTCAGTACTTTGCACACTTGAGTTAAACCTTTACTAGACACAGAGGAGTATGCTCACTCTGGAATGTAACTTACCGACAAGGTAGTTGTTGTACAACTATTTATCTCTAAAACAAAATAAGATTGGGTATAACAACTTAAAATAGTCATATTTTAGGTGGTTTTGCTATCATTTACTTACTTTGTATACTTTGTTAACATTTGCATTGCCATCAGTAATCAATACTTTGCACAATTCAATATGAGCATTACTAGACGCTGCCCAGAGAGGGGTATGCACATATTAGAATGTAACAGATAGACAAGATATTTTTGTACGATTAGTTATCTCTAAAAACAAAATAGGTTTGGGTATTTAAAATTAAAATAGTCATAGTTTAGGTAGTTTTGTTATCATTTACTTACTTCGTCTGCTTTGTTAACATCTGCATTGCCATCAGTAATCAGTACTTTGCACACTTCAGTATGACCTTTACCAGACGCTGCATACAGGGGAGTTTGCCCAACCTGGAATGTAACAGATACACACAGTAGTTGTTGTATAATTATTTATCTCTAAAAACATAATTGGTTTGGGTATAACAAATTAAATAGTCATATGTTAAGTGGTTTCGTTATCATTTACTTACTCTGTTTGCTCTGTTGACATCCGCATTTCCATCAGTAATCAGTACTTTGCACACTTCAGTATGACCATTACAAGACGCTGCCCAGAGAGGAGTATATCCATCCTGGAATGTAACAGACACACAAAGTTGTTGTTGTACACATATTTATCTCTAAAAACAAAATATATTTGGGTATTTCAAATTAAAATAGTCATATTTTAGGTGGTTTTGTTATGATTTACTTACTTTGTTTGCTATGTTGACATCTGCATTTCCATCAGTAATCAGTACTTTGCATACTTCAGGATGACCTTTATAAGACGCTGCATACAGGGGAGTTTGCCCAGACTGGAATGTAACAGACAGATAAGGAAGTTGTTGTACAATTATTGATCTCTTAAAACAAAGTAGGTTTAGGTATTTCAAAATTAAATAGTCATGTTTAAGGTGGTTTTGTTATCATTAACTTACTACGTCTGCTTTGTTAACATCTGCATTGCCATCAGTAATCAACACTTTGCACACTTCAGTATGACCGTTACTAGACGCTACCCACAGAGGAGTATCCTTAACCTGGAATGTAACAGACCGACAAAGACATGGTAGTTGGTGTACACTTATGTATCTCTAAAAACAAAATAGATTTGGGCATAACAAATTAAATAGTCATATTTTAGTTGGTTTCGTTATCATTTATACTTACTTTGTCTGCTACGTTAACATCTTCATTGCCATTGCCAACAGTAATCAGTACTTTGCAGACTTCAGTATGACCATTACTAGACGCTGCCCACAGAGGATTATGACCAAACTGAAATATAACAGACAGACAAGGTAATTACCTTTAACAATTATCTATCTCTAAAAACAAAATAAGATTGGATATTTCAAATTAAAATAGTCATATTTTAGGTGGTTTTGTTATAATTTACTTACTTTGTCTACTTTGTTAACATCCGCATTGCCTTCAGTAATCAACACTTTGCACACTTCAGTATGACCTTTACTAGACGCTGCATACAGAGGCGTTTGCCCAGACTGGAATGTAACAGACAGGCAAGGTAGTTGTTGTACAATTATTTATCTCAAAAAACAAAATAGGTTTAGGTATTTCAAATTAAAATAGTCATATTTTAGGTGGTTTAGTTATCATTTACTTACTTTGTCGGTTAT
Organism: Ophiura sarsii; assembly: GCA_035610835.1. NCBI lineage: Eukaryota > Metazoa > Echinodermata > Ophiuroidea > Amphilepidida > Ophiuridae > Ophiura > Ophiura sarsii. The sequence goes on along the minus strand of CM069447.1, from coordinate 76,533,201 downwards.
GTTAACATCTGCATTGCCATCAGTAATCAGTACTTTGCATACTTCAGTACGACCATTACTAGACGCTGCCCAGAGAGGAGTATCCCCATCCTGGAATATAACAGAGAGATAAGGTAGTTGTACAATTATTTATCTCTAAAAACAAAATATGTTTGGGTATTTCAAATTAAAATAGTCATATTTTAGGTGGTTTTGTTATCATTTACTTACTTTGTATACTTTGTTAACATCTGCATTGCCATCAGTAATCAGTACTTTGCACACTTCAGTATGACCATTACTAGACGCTTTCCACAGAGGAGTTTGCCCAGACTAGAATGTAACAGACAGACAAGGTAGTACAATTATTCATTTATTTATTTTAAAACAAAAATAGGTTTGGGAATTTCAAATTAAAATAGTCATATATTTTAGGTCTTATTGTTATTATAACTTACTGTGCTACCTCTGTTAACATCAGCATTGCCATCAGTAATCAGTACTTTGCACACTTCAGTATGACCATTTCTAAACGCTGCCAACAGAGGAGTTTGCCCAGACTCGAATGTAACAGACAGACAAGGTAGTTAGATGTTGTACAATTATTTATCTTTAAAAACAAAATAGGCTTGGGTGTTTCAAATTAAAAGTCATATTTTAGGTGGTTTTGTTATCATTTACTTACTTCGTTAGCTTTGTTAACATCTGCATTGCCATCAGTAATCAGTACTTTGCACACTTCAGTATGACCATTACTAGACGCTTTCAACATAGGAGTTTGCCCAGACTAGAATGTAACAGATAGACAAGATTATTTTTGTACGATTAGTTATCTCTAAAAACAAAATAGGTTTGGGTACTTCAAATTAAAACAGTCATATTTTAGGTGGTTTTGTTATCATTCACTTACTTTGTTTGCTTTGTTGACATCTGCATTGCCATCAGTAATCAGTACTTTGCACACTTCAGTATGACCGTTACTAGACGCTGCCCAGAGAGGAGTATCCCCATCCTGGAATATAACGGAAAGATAAGGTAGTTGAACAATTATTTATCTCTAACAACAAAATAGGTTTGGGTATTTCTATTAAAAATAGTCATATTTTAGGTGGTCTTGTTATCATTTACTTACTTTGTCTGCTTTGTTAACATCTGCATTGCCATCAGTAATCAGTACTTTGCACACTTCAGTATGACCATTACTAGACGCTGCCCACAGAGGAGTTTGCCCAAACTGGAATGTAACAGATACACACAAGGGAGTTGTTGTAAAATTATGTATCTCTAAAAAACAAAATATTTTTGGGTATTTCAAATTAAAATAGTCATATTTTAGGTGGTTTTGTTATCATTTACTTACTCCGCTTGCTTTGTTAACATCTGCATTGCCATCCGTAATCAGTACTTTGCACACTTCAGTATGACCATCATTAGACGCTGCCCACAGAGGAGTATGCCCATACTGTAATGTAACAGATACACACAAGGGAGTTGTTGTACAAATATTTATCTCTAAAAAACAAAATATTTTTGGGTATTTCAAATTAAAATAGTCATAGTTTAGGTGGTTTTGTTATCATTTACTTACTCTGTCGTCTGCTTTGTTAACATTTGCATTTCCATCAGTAGTCAGTACTTTGCACACTTCAGTATGACCATTACTAGACGCTGCCCACAGAGGAGTTTCCCCAGCCTGGAATGTAACAGATACACACAAGACAGTTGTTGTACAATTATTTATCTCTGAAAAACAAAATAGGTTTGGTTATTTCAAATTAAAATAGTCATATTTTAGGTGGTTATGTTATCATTTACTTACTTTGTTTGCTTCGTTAACATCTGCATTGCCATCAGTAATCAGTACTTTGCACACTTCAGTATGACCAATACGAGACGCTTCACACAGAGGAGTATACCCATCCTGTAATGTAACAGATACACACAAGGGAGTTGTTGTACAATTATTTATCTCTGAAAAACAAAATAGGTTTGGTTATTTCAAATTTAAATAGAAATATTTTATGTGGTTTTGTTATCATTTACTTACGTAGTCGCCTGCTATGTTGACATCTGCATTGCCATCAGTAATCAGTACTTTGCACACTTCGGTATGACCATTACGAGACGCTTTCCACAGAGGAGTATACCCATACTGTAATGTAACAGATACACACAAGGGAGTTGTTGTAAAATTATGTATCTCTAAAAAACAAAATATTTTTGGGTATTTCAAATTAAAATAGTCATAGTTTAGGTGGTTTTGTTATCATTTACTTACTCTGTCGTCTGCTTTGTTAACATTTGCATTTCCATCAGTAATCAGTACTTTGCACACTTCAGTATGACCATTACTAGACGCTGCCCACAGAGGAGTATGCCCAAACTGGAATGTAACAGATACACACAAGGGAGTTGTTGTAAAATTATGTATCTCTAAAAAACAAAATAGGTTTGGTTATTTCAAATTTAAATAGAAATATTTTATGTGGTTTTGTTTTCATTTACTTACTTTGAAAGCTATGTTGACATCTGCATTGCCATCAGTAATCAATACTTTGCACACTTCAGTATGACCATTACTAGATGCTGCCCAGAGAGGACTTTGCCCAAACTGGAATGTAACAGATACACACAAGGGAGTTGTTGTAAAATTATGTATCTCTAAAAAACAAAATATTTTTGGGTATTTCAAATTAAAATAGTCATAGTTTAGGTGGTTTTGTTATCATTTACTTACTTTGTCTGCTTTGTTAACATTTGCATTTCCATCAGTAATCAGTACTTTGCACACTTCAGTATGACCATTACGAGACGCATTCCACAGAGGAGTATGCCCATCCTGGAATGTAACAGATACACACAAGGGAGTTGTTGTAAAATTATGTATCTCTAAAAAACAAAATATTTTTGGGTATTTCAAATTAAAATAGTCATAGTTTAGGTGGTTTTGTTATCATTTACTTACTATGTCTTCTGCTTCGTTAACATCTGCATTGCCATCAGTAATCAGTACTTTGCACACTTCAGTATGACCATTACTAGATGCTGCCCAGAGAGGAGTTTGCCCAAACTGGAATGTAACAGATACACACAAGGGAGTTGTTGTAAAATTATGTATCTCTAAAAAACAAAATATTTTTGGGTATTTCAAATTAAAATAGTCATAGTTTAGGTGGTTTTGTTATCATTTACTTACTTTGTCTGCTTTGTTAACATTTGCATTTCCATCAGTAATCAGTACTTTGCACACTTCAGTATGACCATTACTAGATGCTGCCCAGAGAGGAGTATCCCCAGCCTGGAATGTAACAGACAGACAAGGTAGTTGTTGTACAATTATTTATCTCTGAAAAACAAAATAGGTTTGGTTATTTCAAATTAAAATAGTCTTATTTTAGGTGGTTATGTTATCATTTACCTACTTTGTTTGCTTCGTTAACATCTGCATTGCCATCAGTAATCAGTACTTTGCACACTTCAGTATGACCATTACTAGACGCTGCCCACAGAGGAGTATGCCCATCCTGGAATGTAACAGATACACACAAGGGAGTTGTTGTAAAATTATGTATCTCTAAAAAACAAAATATTTTTGGGTATTTCAAATTAAAATAGTCATAGTTTAGGTGGTTTTGTTATCATTTACTTACTCTGTCGTCTGCTTTGTTAACATTTGCATTTCCATCAGTAATCAGTACTTTGCACACTTCAGTATGACCATTACTAGACGCTGCCCACAGAGGAGTATGCCCAAACTGGAATGTAACAGATACACACAAGGGAGTTGTTGTAAAATTATGTATCTCTAAAAAACAAAATAGGTTTGGTTATTTCAAATTTAAATAGAAATATTTTATGTGGTTTTGTTTTCATTTACTTACTTTGAAAGCTATGTTGACATCTGCATTGCCATCAGTAATCAGTACTTTGCACACTTCAGTATGACCATTACTAGATGCTGCCCAGAGAGGAGTTTGCCCAAACTGGAATGTAACAGATACACATAAGGGAGTTGTTGTAAAATTATGTATCTCTAAAAAACAAAATATTTTTGGGTATTTCAAATTAAAATAGTCATAGTTTAGGTGGTTTTGTTATCATTTACTTACTTTGTCTGCTTTGTTAACATTTGCATTTCCATCAGTAATCAGTACTTTGCACACTTCAGTATGACCATTACGAGACGCTTTCCACAGAGGAGTATGCCCATCCTGGAATGTAACAGATACACACAAGGGAGTTGTTGTAAAATTATGTATCTCTAAAAAACAAAATATTTTTGGGTATTTCAAATTAAAATAGTCATAGTTTAGGTGGTTTTGTTATCATTTACTTACTTTGTCTGCTTTGTTAACATTTGACGGATAATCATTCAAATTATCCTTAAAAAGTAGGATAATGTAGAGAGATTAGCCAGCTAAAAAGCGGCGAGAGCTCTCTAGAAACAGCGTTCAGCGAAATTAGACATCTAATCGGAAATTGCTACGACCATAAGACGCATCATTGATCATAGATACCAATAAACTGTTGATGATTTAATGTGATGGGATCGATTATAGGATAGCGTTGAATTGAGTTGTTGTTCATTTTCATTAGTATTTTAATTTTAGCCTTTTGCTATATCATGGACGTAGCACGGATGCAATCTTCCTTTCTATTGTTATTCAATCCCTATTATTCCCACCCTGTTTCTAACATGTGTGTTCCTTCTATGCATCTTCATCATGTTCATGCTTTGCTTGTACTATTATTTCTTAAGATGGTAGATTATTAAGGTTGTAGATAGTCTAAACGACTTCTTCACTCTGTGAACACCCATATGCTGAGCTACTTTGGTCACATCTCGGCACGACGAGACGCAGGGGTAACAACTTAGAGAAGGTTATTATGCGCAATGTACTTCCATGCAGTGACTAAAAAGGGGATTTTAACCTTAACTCCGGTTTAGGGTTTTTGACCGGGATCACACTTTTCGAGGAAAAAACACCAACTAAACCGGAACCTGCCGGGATTCGATCCGGGACCCTCCAGGCTCTAGTCCTATGTCCCACCCACTAAGCCACGGCCCTTAGCTACTCGTTCGCTCAGTATACTGCGCTCAATATATAGGCTTGGTTGACTACGTCATCGAAAATCATCGGCACAGGCGCTTGGAGAGGGACTTAGGATTGGCATTGTTTAGCATTCAGGAGTGTTAGGATTAAGATGTTATGCTTATAGCAGCTTATGTTTTACTTTGTATTACTTTTTATTTCACAAAATCGGAGCAGCGGTTCCGACGTCAAATCAAAGTCAAAATTTCAACGCATTTCTCGTAAATAGTTTGTTAAATATCTTAGGGGCCATATCCAAACTCTCAGTGATTTTAAAGCATTTTTCTACCGATTTTACAACGGTATTCCAACGGTATTTCGTTCTATTGTTAAAAGCATCGGAAAAAGATCGGTGATTAACTAGAGCCTCCCTACTTATCTTGCGTTAACAATAGAACTATTGTAGTACTCTCGATAGCTCAATTAGTGAAGCAGACAGATGAAAGGTTGTGTTATTAAGCTGACTAGTGTTCACCCGACCCCCGTTGTGACGTAAAGAGCGACCCATTTGCCAGATTGTACACCTACTGGGTTTCTAGTACAAGTGCCAGGTTTTATCATGGCATGTGATAGAGGCTAATCGCGACACTCCTCAAACCCCGACTCAAACGAGATATGTTTGTAGCCGCCTATTCATTGCTATGCTTATTGTAATCCACTCGTTAACGTCATAAGAATAATCCTCCTTGAAGTGGCCTTTAAAGACTATTGTTCAGCCGTGGATAGCAGTACAAGCAGGGAGGTGTCAATGACACCTCCCTGGTACAAGCATGGATAATGTTATCATTGAATACTAAAACAATATGGGAGCCATTAAACATACAACGTGTTATTGTTTTCTGGTATAGGCACAATGTGTGTAATCAAGTAGCATTATGAATCTTACTCCCCTAAATAGTGTCATTTTTCTGCGTTTTTAGACTATTTAAGAATGTTGCATACACTCTGAACGTGACCTAATAAATAATAAATAAATAATAAATATGAAGAAATTAAGTAATTAATGTAAATAAATAATATATAGATTAATAATTATATCAATAAAATAGTATATTAAGGCATATTTATAATTAATTGATTGATAAAAAATAAATGAACATCAACAATTAAGAAAGTAAATACAAAATAAATAAATAACGTTAAAATTATGTCAATATAAATGAAAACCCCGAACGGACGTATAATGAGAGAACAATAATAAATATTATATTTCGGCATACTTAAAACCCTAACCGACCTCTACCCAGACTCGACCGCTCTAAGTATAGAGCACAAGGAATATAAACCGCCACAAAGATTCGAACGTACGGCCTGCTGATTGAGAGTCCTAATCTTTACCAACTGAGCTATTTCGATTTTCCTGAAATCCTCAGCGCTTTATACCCAAATATAGTTCTCATTCAACTATTCCCTAAATACACACGGGTTTTTCAACACGTCTATAAAATGAGTCTATGATTTATTAGATTTAACGAATAACAAATCCCGTACTTTGTGAACCGATTCTTAAAGGGGCGTGTACATCTCAAGTGTTTGTCCTGGACAAAAATCACATGACTCGCTTCGCTCCCAAGTCCTCGCGTGCCCGGCAAAAAGCCCATGATGCAATACTAAGTCGTAAAAGATGTGCACATAAATCGACAAAATGCTGTACAAACGAAATATAATATATCTAGAATTACTTTCTTTAACAGTAAATAATCAACTTTTGAGCGAGAACCTATCTTAAAACTACAAAGATTAAGAAATATAAAGCATTTTAAACATCTAATTTAGAGAAGAGTGGTATGTTGAACCATATTACTTTGTTTGTTATTGCGTTCACATAGCGCATAGTTGGCTCAGCGGTAGAGCATTGTACTAGTAAACCGGAGGTCGTGGGTTCGAATCCTATCACGTCTTGAAATTTTATTTTAATCGTTTATATACATTTTTTTATTAGTTTTCGATATTGTTTATCATTTCGTATAATTATTCATTATTGTTCAATTATAGTTTATTTTGGAATGTGGAATTATTTACGATTTAATTTTAATTTTCCACTGACTGTTTAGTGTGCATGGCATCATGAAATGTGAATGAACCGCGGTATACCACCGAACTGTCCTACTCCTATGCAACAGGCCAATACAATAGAAACTCGTTGTGTGTTATTATCGATTGAGCTAAACTTGTAAAGTAAATGCCAGCCGTTATGTAATACAAATCAATGTGCCTGTATTATTATTAGGCATAGCACACATAACATTCAAATGATTTAGACATGTACAAAATTGGATTCAAATGAAAGATTGCAATGAAAGATTTATTTTCCAAAAAGAATTATGACAATCGGTCAATGCATTCTTGTGGTACGGTGTTTTGAGATACTCGGAAAATGGCCGAAAACCTGCCAAAAACAGTAACAATGCCCACAAATATGATTTATCAGGATTTAGAGAGCTCAATTTGTTAATAATGTAACATTCAAAACACCATTTACACATATTTCTTTAACAATTGAATATCTATATACCATGTTAAATTAAAAAATATGGTAAAATTATATTGCATTAAGCTAAAATAAGCTAGTGAAATTGGTCATTTTGACCAGTTTTACTGACCGCAATCAAAAAAGTGACTAAGTCCAGCTAATTAATATGCGTAAATGTTATAAATCCAGATGTGAATGGTGTATTGCAATCAAACTTGGTATTATGGCTAACTGTACGATACCCAATCTTTTAAACTATAATTTAGTTTCATAAGCTCATTAAATATGCAAATTAGCTAATTATCTATTCAAGTCATTAATATGCAAATGAGCAATGTCCGACAATTTTTTTCCCATCATAAGAGTGATCGGTAATAGATATATAACATGTATACCCAATTTGATTGACAAATATTGATGGATTTAGAAATTAAGCAAGCTTTTCCATTTCTTAAATACCCATATTTAAATTCTCAGTCTTTTCCTCACAGTAGGCACTCAAAGGATGCAAAATCTGAGCATATCACTAAATGGATTGAAGTGTTTAGTACAATATCTCAGGTTAGGTTTATTTAAATTGGCCCAATATATTCAAGTTCAGAGCAAATTTCGAAATTATTATTATTATTATTGAAATAATGTTTCGGTGGTGTAGGAAATAGGAAAATCGATTCAAGGACATGAGCCGACTGGCTTCTTATTTACATAACAATTGGCCTTTGCAGATCATGTTCATAGACTAGCTAGGGGCCATTCAATGTAGGCCTAGGAGTAGTAAACACAATTATATTTACAGGACATTCTTTATCGCAGAAATTGCAAAAGAAGTATCATTCAACATTCAATAAATATAGCGAACGATAAGCAATCCTGTCAATTTATAAAAACAAACAGTGTAATAACAAAACAGAAAAGAAAACCATCCCCATCCGCAGGATTCGAACCACTGACCTCATGATTGTGAAGCCGGCGCTTTGACGTTTGAGCTAATAAAGGCTATACATAAACGTTTTGAAGAAAAAAAACATTACATAGGGTTCAAAATACAAATATCTCCTAAATCGGAGGCTAAAATGCTTTATATTTCGATTGGTGCGCATTTTTAATATGGGTTATCGCCCAAAAGTTGATTATATGCTGAAGGAGATTGTAATTCTGATTTCATTATAATGCATAACACTATTTTTTGAAACGATTCTAGACATTTCGTTCGTAAATAAATTTCACCATTACGTTTGATCGATTAAAATTCGCGGCAAATCTATTGCACCATGGGTATTATTACTTGGAAACACGGAGACTCAGATACATAGGGAGTCATGTGACTTTTGTCCAGGACAAACACTTGAGATGTACACGCCCCTTTAAGTTATTTTAGTTCGGCATATCTATACTTTTTGAACAACATTAAAAGCTATTCGCGGTCTGATAAATGTACAATTTAACAAAAAAAACCTAGTACCCCACTCTCCCCCCCCCCCCCCCTCCCCTCCACCTCCCAACTCAAAGGTTGCATTCATGACTCAACGATTTTTACGAAACTTATGTAAATCCCTATCGATTGCACAGTCAGACATCAAGGAATTACCTCAATAGAATCCACTTCACTCATGCGTGTCCGTAACAAAAGGTTCTTGTTCCCGTAGTATTCGTTGTTCAGATCAATTTGATTCAAGTCTTACTGTTCAAAGAATGACCTATACATTTGGCGGGTTATTTAAACGAGTATCCGTCAACATGCGTGTTGATCTGTAGTATCAGTCTTTTCAAATTTGGGAACAGACTTTAGTTCCTACAAATATGACCGACTCATGGATGGCTTCTATTGCTAGTATTCACATTACATTATCTAAATCAATATTCAATACATATAGCATTGAATATAATTTAGATTACAAAAAGGATTTGGTTTTTCTGTCACGAGGAGGACAAGGAAAACATGCAATTGTACCTGTCCAATTACTGTATCCGATTTCGTATCGAATATTGTTAAAATCCATGTTCTGTTTCTTATAATTTTATTGCTACTACGTATGTAGCTCCTTATAATAAAACAACAATCAAAAACCACACACACAAAAAGCCCCCAACAAACAAAAACAAAAACAACAAAAAACAAATTCACCCCCCCCCCCCAAAAAAAGTAAGAAAAAACAGAAGAAATAAATATAAAGGGATAACATAAGTAAATATAATCATAAAATGGGTAAAAACCGTGGGACGTACAAAATAAAGGTACTACTGAGATCGAACTTACGATTCAATGGTATCTATATCAATATGAGTGTTCATTGTAAATCCGCTGCCCTACCAACTGAGCTAACCGGTACACAGCAATTTCTTGTCATGCGCATTCAAATATATGGATAGGTTCACATGATTTTTTTTTTAAAATGATAACACAATAATAGGTCTTATAAATAACAAAGCCCCTCCCCAAGAAAAATAAATAAAAAATATTAAAAAAATAACAAAACGAAAACGTTAACAAAACAAAACAAAACAAAACAAAACAGAGAAATTGGAGACACAGAGAGAAAAATAAGAAGAAAAGGGAAAAACAGACAGAGAATAAATAATGATTGGTTGAGGAATTGAACCCGGGATTCCTGCGTGTGAGCGCTAGAGCGTGGCCACTATGCTACACTAGACTATTACAATTTTGGCAAAGTCGTTGATAAATATATATTTAGTATGGAGTTATTCAAGCATCACATTTCTTATGCGTTGCTGATCCCCAAACTTTGTTTTCAAAATTAAAATAATGAAGCGATTAACATTTAAAAAAAATGGGAATTGTTCTTTAGGATTTCAGCTTCTTGCCGGTGCTGTGCAATCATTTGACGCTCAATTCTCATAGCCCTAGTGAACGCAATACTGAAGCGATTACAGAATCGCTTCAGTTCACACGGGCTATGAGAATTGAGCGTCAAATGTCGCAAGTTGTATGGTGGTTTCATGTTCCAAAGGGTTACAGGCCAAATGCAATGTGATGTGACAGTTGACAACCAGCAAAGACCATTATATTATATTGATAGGGAACATTGTATCGGAAATTGAAGAAAGGACAAAGTCGGAAACAATATCCTCTCTAAACTAATGACATGGATTGTATATTGTATAATACATAATACGGGAAATCTTATTATTCATACACTAAATACAAAAATGCTTGTGCATAATATGCTTGCATTTTCGTATCTAGGCCTCTAACATTTGGTTTGTATGTTAACATTATTTGGCATATCGTTTTCAAGTTTGCTTACGAAATACATTGTCTCAACGCGACCTACATTACAGTCAACAGCGTACATTAAAGCACCATTCACACTGATTGGTTTTTTTTTCATTTTGCTTTTTTTAATTTTTGGTGGACAAGTTAACTTGGCCACCTTAGAGACCAGTTGGGTCGTAATAAAACCGAAAATACCTCCAAATTCAGTTATTCAGTGCGAAATTAATATTTTTACTTTATATTATATTAAATGTGTCTATTACCGTAAATAAAATGGTGTTCTAATTGACAATGTAGCTTTATAGCTTTAAATAATAAAAAATAAATGTAAAAGTTTCGATTTAGTTTATTGAGTGAGAGTGGTCGTAATAAAACCGAAAATACCTCCAAATTCAGTTATTCAGTGCGAAATTAATATTTTTATTTTATATTATATTAAATGTGTCTATTACCGTAAATAAAATGGTGTTCTAATTGACAATGTAGCTTTAAATAATAAAAAATAAATGTACAATTTTCGATTTAGTTTATTGAGTGAGAGTCTGAATGATATATATTCATTGTAACTCCATTGAAAGTACTGAGAATGAGTAGTGTAGTGGTTGATATCGCTACCTGTCAAGCGGAGAACCCCGGGTCAAATCCGCGTGGAGCCACTTTTTTTTTTGTATAATACATTGGTACTTTTTAATGTTCCATTATATTAATTAATTACAATAGCAATAGTTTGTTTTATTAACGAGACTTTTTTGGGGGGTAGGATTGAGCACTTTATGTAATGTTATTTTATCACGATTTTCTTTTTTTGATTCGGCTGTCGTGTTGTGATGTTCGTGATTTATTTTTACAGAACGATTGACTATTAATAATTATCCTGACGCCCCGGGAAATCCAAGTTATTTTGTTGCATTTTTGAATCTGTCATAAATTACGTTTTTCTCGTAATTAATAAACATTGGAATTTAAATTAAATTAAAAATTATGATATTTTTTCTTTTAATTTTTTTTTCTCCATAAACTTCACCACATATCGCTCACATAACGTCTCGCTGATTTCCTTCCAGAAACAACACACTACGGTAGTGATCCTCTTGCCGACTTCCACAAAATTCAACAGATCCATTCCAAGTCTTCTCATCCTTTTGACACTAAAAACACTTGTCCACCCAGTTTTTCAGAAGACCTTGTTTTAGTTAACGTTGGGCCAGATGAAAACCTTATTATTCACACACTATATATAAACATGTCTTATGCATAATATGCTTGCATTTTCGTATCGGTGCCTCAAACACTTTACATTCCAGTTGTCTGTAAGGTTTGAGCCCAAGTTTGATAGGTTGAACTGGCCATGACGCTAGTATTAGTAAGTTCCACCCAATAATATCTTCCATCCAACACCAGTGACCGCATGCTGGGGGACCTTGAGTGTTGCAGCGGTGGAACTAGAAACAAGCCTGATGGGCTGCAGTATTGCCACATGACTTTCCACACGTGGTGTTTTTCCGATTTGGACTAGTTTTAAAACTAAAATCTGCTCTTTGAATAATATAATGTGATTTTTCCCGCAATGTGAACATTTGTTTTTATAAAATATGATATAGCACTAGTTTTTATGACAAATTGAAATTAAAAGTTCAAATTTGTTATCACAAGAACATTTTCAAAAGTAGTATTATAGAGCTTCTAGTTACACCAACACTAAAGAGCCTTGAGCTATGCTTAGGATAGCGGTGGAAATGGTAGCACGCATGCTGGTAAGACACAGTTGGTGTAAAATAAATCAGATAAATGGTGTGGGAGGGGATGATTTATTACCATGGATATGTCATCAAAGACGTGGTCAAGAAAGTTGGACTTTATACAGGGCACGGAACCGTAATGATTTGATAATTTCACATTTTACGTATCTCAAAATCTGATATCGCATCCAAATAAAAATAAAATTTGTAGCCAATTTGGCCTGCTGTAATATCGTTCTTCCCTACCATTTCATTGCGAGAGAGTTTTTAGTCGTCAAATATGTTACGGTTTTACTGGTTAGTCATAATAATGGTATACGTAACACGACATCTGATATCGCATCCAAATATAAATGATATGAGCACAATTATGGATTGTAGCCAATTTGGCATAAACAAATAATACACCTATCAGTTGTAAGACGCACTATACGACCCCCGGGAGTGGTGCGTCACTTTACCGAGGTGCGTCAACCTCTCATGTACCATGACGCAGCCTGTGTCAAAAAAACGACGGACCATTGCCATCCAAATACGCACCCTCAGTCAACTATCAGCCCATTCGCACCCATGTAAAGTGACGGACCTTTACGCACCCTCCGTCATTTTTTTGACGGACCAAAGGCTGCCACTGACGTACCCTCCGTCAAGAATTATTGGTAAACGACGCACCCACGACGCACCTCTCCCGGGGGTCGTATAGTGCGTCTTACAACTGATAGGTGTATAATTAGAACCATTTTATAGAAAAATCAGTCGTGTATGAATGACCACCGTCACAGATAAAATGCTGAACACAGAGTATATAAATGAACAATGAACATAATAATCTATATAGTAGTGATGTAATTGTTTCAAACAGTCCCCCCGTCCTACAACTGGTGCACATCCGTTTTATTTAGAATCCTTGGTTACGCAGCAGCACGGGGGATTTACCGATAATCGATAATCGATAATTGATAATCAATCTGTGCTGCCCTCTGTTGTTTCAGAGGCACTTATAAAACGGACGATTTACGTGCAGTCAAACAGCCGTGTGATGTGTTTCGTGTATTTGCATATTTACCCCAGCGTTAGCTATATTTATTTTTTTATCATGGATAGTACGATGGTAATTATTTATTCAAAGTTGATGTATCTCGTTTACTACAAAAGAGTTGTAACATTGTTGTGGTAACACATCATATTATAACAGTGTAGCAGGTGTTTAAGGAAGGGTGGTCATAGGTAAGGAGGGCAGAATTAGAAGTATTTTTCACTTTGGAAGGGGTAATACAGGAAATTGGCATAAATGTAAGGTCACCTCTTCCTCCTTTGATTGTGCTTTTGGAAATGAGCTTTACTAACTAATCACGTTTCATTCATTCATTCATTCCTTGTGTATAGGTTATTTTGTCAATTCTCTTGGGTAAATATGTGACTCACTGCTGAAAGCAAATGCCCATTGTTTAGTGGGGTCATTTTAATTATTTAGCGTGTTTGTTATTCACATCCATTGAACTTCTTTGACTGATTTTAGCAAATCAGCTGATCAGCAGCGAACACAAAATCCTTATGATTTCAATGCAAACTTTATTTTACCGGTTCGTTACACCGACCTTATACGTGTCTCAAATTGTGATATCATATAAAAACCATCAAATGGGGACACATTATAGGGTATCCGGGTTCTTTAGATTCCACGCCAGTAAATAATTTCAGTCCTTGTAGACGACAATCAAAACTGTTTTTATTAATTATAGAATTAATCAGAAATTATTGCTCCCAAATGAATAAAGTTGTAGTTTAATCCTGATTTTAGAACTATTACCTAATAAAGAAATATTTTCAATCCATTTTGTAGGTTTTGTGGATGTATTTTGATTGTAAATGATCTGGCAACATTTCTCAACTTTTTCTGATAAATGAGGGCGCTACACCAATTGTCCAACTTTGGGGGGCTTATTTCCCAGAACTTTCGGGGATACCATATATATATTTGTTTTGATTAAATGATCAAAGATATCGTGAAATTTAAGGAAAATGTCAAATTGAAAATTCCAGTCGCTTTATAAGCGAGAAAATTTTACATGTAAACGCATATTTTACATGTAAACGCATAGGGAACCATTTGGCGGTGTGAATTCTTTAGGCTAAATCGGCAGCTCACACACAAGGCAAGCACACAAAATTCCATAGTTGAAAAACATCAGATACTCTATAATGGTGCTAAGCTCTAGAACGCTCTTCCCAACACACTCACAATTATCACAAACACACATACATTTAAAGGTATATTATGTGATCTTTCCAGGGAACGCCCTCAACATCGAAAAAAAAATAGAAAGCAGATTTTCTTGCAGATTTACATTTCTGATCATAAATCATGCATACATTCCAAGTTACAGGGCGATACGATTCTTAATTACTTCAAAATCATGGTTTTAGAGTGAAAATAAACTGTCCGAATCCGGACACTTTATATTTTTCACTCTAAATTCACTCTAAAACCATGATTTTGAGGTAATTAGGAATCGTATCGCTCTGTAACTTGGAATGTATGTATGATTTATGATCGGAAATGTAAATCTGCAAGAAAATCTACTTTCTAAAAAAAATAATGAATAGAGGGCGCCCTCTGGAAAAGATCACATAATATGCCTTTAAGGTGGACTTAGAGTTAAGAGCACATTTTACTAAAACTATTTTTTCTCCAATAGTAAAGGTATTGTTAACGTTAATTTGGGTATGTTCTTAAACCTTAAGGGCCGTATTCTCGTACTAAACACGGTTTTAGCTTAAAAACCGTGTTTAACTAAACGCGTGTCTAACTTAAACGCGATTTTATCCTTTAAACGACGTGTTTAACAAAACACGATTTCAAACTCTGCAAATCTCGTTCCCAGAGTGGTCCTGCGTTGATTGTATACAGGTATTTAATCCATTGTTGCCCTAACGGAGTACAATAAATATTGACCGAATGCCTTACATACACGGTACTTTTAAAGACTACGCGATCCGCACATCAGCTTGAACCAGACACGGATGAGTGATCATTCAAGGCATACAGTTGATGCGCGAGTTTAGTTAAACAAGCATTAAACTACCCCGTACCCATGTTTAAGATTAGACACATTTCGGCGAGATAGACGTGTGTTTAATTAAAACAAATGAGAATGGCGTTTATTTAAACGCTGTGTCTAAAGTCAAAGTTAGACGCGTGTTTAGCTTAAAACCGTGTTTAACTACGTACGAGAATACGGTCCTAAGTGTTGTAGGTTAAACACATATCGCTACTATGTCGGTCATGTGACCCGTTGCCATGGAAACAGCGGCCATCGTGGATCATATTTTTTTACTACGAGGATACCTTGCGCGCAAGATATCTCAAAAACTATTTTATTGTATCAAATTAACTAAATTTGATTTAAAAATGAAGTTTTCACTTATTTAATTTAAGGCATCTTAGAACACTGAATGCATTAATTATTTGAGTAATCAAATAAAATATGGCATTTTTGGCCAGAAATGAGATACTTAAAACAATAGAATACATACGAATGCAATTTTCGACTTCGCGACGAACTTGGACTCGTAAAATTGATCATAACTTTGCAGAGGAGTATCCGATTTTGTTCATTTTTAAAGCAAATAAAAGCTAATTCTCTGGGCTGTGATTCAAAGCCTAGACAAACAAAATCCATAATATAAAACCTCTCAACCTCTAATTCCCCCTTACCCCTTAAAAGGCAGCTCAAAAATGCTACATTTCTACCTATGACACACTACACACACCAATCTTTCTCTAAGTAAAACATAAACTTTGTTCGCTCCTCTTTTTTCTTCTCATCTTCCTCTATTTTTATTTCTGCCTCTCTCCTTCCTCTTGAAGAACATAATTATGACTTACTTTAAACTTGGCAACTTTTGTCTCTTGTCATGTACATGACATGTGTTTTGTCTTGTTCTCTTTTTGTTGTTTATGTGTCTTTGTCATGTGTATTGATTTCGTTCTGTATGATCTTGTTTCGAGTTTTTCTGTTGTCCCGTCATTTTAATACTGCATTTGCTATCATTCTTTTTTGTGTTAAGAGTCGCCATTATATAAGCCCGTCTATCAGGGTTTCCACTGGGGTTCCTAGCCTATTATCATAACATTTTTATTGAAAAAAGTATCTCTTTGAAATTGGAATACTCCATGTATTCGATTTTCAAAGAGATACTTAGTACTTTACTATAACCAAAATGATGTTTCAGCCAGGGAGGTGTCAACTAACAACTCTCTGGTTCAACCATGTCTGCAGGCTGAATAACCACAAAGTTATAACCAAAAGTATTTTGCCTCGAATTGATAACAACTGGTCAAGTCGTCGAAATGTTAAACAATTTTAGCTTAAATTTGCTATACTTTCATGATATCCAGTTGCTTGTGAGTGGTATTTAGACGACAGTGAACACATCCCAACCCGATGCTTACGACTCCTCTGGATTTCAAAGAGGAAAACATGCCGTTTTCAACATATTTTTGCTACCAAATTTTAAACAAAGGGTGCCCTGCGCATATCTGTGAATGCTCTTGCTCTTGCTCTTTGTGGATGCAAACATTCAACTTATTAAATACACAAACAAATGAAATTTAACATCAATGAAGGCATCCAACTCAGTAGACCACAAGGCAAAAAGGCAGCATTCCTCAGTATTGTTTGGATAGGTGGCTCTCGGTACTGCAAAATAGTGTTTGTTCAATCCCTTAGTAGTTTGAACATATCTCAACTCAACTTTTACGAAACTATTTGTATAAAAAATGAACTCAATCGGCCAATCGTGCGATTTCCTTGAATTATAACTTGACTAACAGTACGCTATCCGCATTCATCAACGTAGGCAAATAACCTTACAGTAGTGTAGAAATGACACCAAATACCAACATATTATGCCAGTGAGAAGTAACCAGATTTTTAGTTCATGTTCATTATCTTCTTCTTTTCTTTTTTGCGTAGGAACTTTTGTACGGGCGCATCACCGCACATTGTCACAAATTGATAGATCGGACGCAAACGATTCTGCCCTTCAACTATGCTCCTGGAACACGTGTACGCAATTTTGATCGCGATATATAATATCGCCCTAAGAGCCTAACATAGGGCCTACATTTCTATACGACTCAGAAACGTGGCGTAAGCACGATAATATGGCCTTTTAGTATGCTCCTGGGACACATCACGCGGTATCAAACGGGTATATAATATAGCCCTAGGAGCATAACATAGGGTACATATGTATATATTGCCATGGCTTAGCATCGTGGACCTACTGCCTGGACGGTTTCTTATGGTTGGTGACTTTAATGTACACTATGATGATCCAAGCAAGTCTGATGTTCGCCGTTTTTCTACTATTTTGGCTTCAAGTGGATTGACACAACATATTATTGGGCCTACGCGTATGTGGACATACCTTAGATTTGGTTATCACTAGGCAGAAAGATCCTTTGATTAAGCGGTATACAATTGATAGGGATAACTTTCGTAAGGACCATTTCTTGATCAATTGTGTTCTCGATTTACCAAAACCATCAGCGAATAAAGTTACCTTTACCATCCGCAAATAATTAGCTCATTGACCAAAAAGCGTTCTCTGAAGACATTACTACTAAAATAAATGACATTGAATGTCGGGAGTATGAGAATGTTAACAATTTGCTGGCGGATTATAATACTGATTGCTCTGAAGATCTTGATAAGCATGCCCCTCCAACCATTATGACCCGCAGTGTCACAAAAAGACCTGCATGGTATGATGAACTTGTGAACAATGCCAGGCGGATACGCCGAAAATGTGAAAGAAAGTGGCGTAAATCAAAGACTGATGCCCATTACAAAACATACCAGGATTCAAAACAGAACGTTAGTGATCAGATTCACAATGCTAAGAAAGGATACTTTGAGGGTAAATTTAACAACTGCAGTGTAAAGGACATGCACAAGACTGTTAACGAGCTCTTATATACATCAAATGGCTATACCAGACATCGTTTCTCCCGTGGATCTAGCTAATGATTTTTGACAGTTCTTTGTTGACAAAGTAAATAAGATACGTGATGAGGTTGACAGCATAGCGAGTAGTGATAGTAGCATCACGACCGAATCATATCTCAGATCAACCCCTGTTACGTGTCTATTTTCAGAATTTCAGCGAGGGACAAATGAAGAACTGCTTGGGATCATTAGAAAGTGTCCCAATAAAAGTTGTGTGCTTGATCCAATGCCTACTTGGCTAGTCAAAGAACATGTTGACGTTCTGTTTCCCACGTTGTGTAGAATTGTAAACACATCGCTACAATCAGGTTTATTCCCCGATGACCTGCACAAGGCCATTGTGACACCTGTTCTAAAAAAAGCATCTCTTGACCGTTATCAGCCTAAGCACTACAGACCTGTTTCAAATTTACATTTTACATCTAAGGTACTTGAGAAATGTGCGTCTTTACAAGTTATTGAGCATACTCAGACACATAGCCTTTCTGAGCCTTTGCAATCAGCCTATAGAGGTCAGCATAGTATTGCGACCGCATTGGCGTGTGTGCACAACAGCATATTGCGCGCTTTAGACGAAAAAAAGGTTGTGTTGCTGCTGATGCTAGACCTATCAGCCGCATTTGACACGGTCGACCATGACATTATGATGCAAAGGCTCAGAGATTACTTTGGTGTCACCGGTACTGCTCATATGTGGTACAGCTCATATTTTGCTAACAGATCCTGTAGGGTATTTGTATCTGGTTCATATTCTAAAGAATTTTATTTCCGTTTTGGTGTTCCTCAAGGCTCGGTTACAGGGCCATTATGTTTTGTGTACTACACTCATGTTGTCGGCAAAATATTACGCCATCATAACGTGGATTATCATATTTATGCTGATGATATGTAAGTTTATCTGATAGTTGATCCCAATATTCAAAGAGCAGCAGCTGCTGAAAGAATTGAAAAATGTGGGCATGATATCAAGACATGGATGGTGGCCAATTACCTCATGTTAAATGATAGCAAAACAGAGGTACTCCACATCTCTTCAAAATTCTCCAACGTTTCCAACATTTTTACATTAACTGCAGGTGATTCTCAAGTGACTCCAGCTTGTAAGGTTCGCAACCTCGGTGCAAGTTTTGATTCTCATTTACTTATGTCCCCTCATGTCAATAACATATGCCGCGGTGCTTTGAGAAAGATCGGTAAAATTCGTCGTTACCTGGATAAATCAAACACAGAACAGTTAATCCATGCTTTTGTTTCCTCCAGACTGGACAATAATAACATTCTTCTCACTGGTTTGCCTTCAAAGGACATTTCAAAACTTCAAAGAATTCAAAATTCCACTGCCAGACTCGTTACTTTCACCAAAAGGCGAGAACACATTACACCAGTTCTCCGAGACCTCCATTGGTTGCCAGTTCTTGACAGGATCATTTTCAAAATTCTTCTCCTCGCATATAAAGTTCGTCATGACATGGCACCAATGTATTTGTGTGAACTTCTCCATCCATATGTTCCAACCAGAACACTACGTTCTTCAAGTCAAGATCTGCTGCAAACTCCATCATGTCGGACAAAAACTTACGGTGAAAGAGCATTTTCCATCATCGCTCCGAAACTCTGGAATGATCTGCCATATGAAATTCGTCATGCGCCATCTATCCATCAATTCAAGAACTCTCTCAAAACTCATATGTTCCATTTGTGTGAATTGTAGTTTATGTATAATTGCGTTATGATGTAGTTTTATTATGCTCTGTTTCAGCGCATTGGGATGTTTTTCAAATATTGTTGCGCTTTATAAGTACTGCTTATTGTTGTTGTTGTTGTTGTTGTTGTTGTTGTTGCTTGTTATTATTATTATTCCTGGTGTGGCAAGAGACTGGGAAACAAAATCGCTTAGGTTTGAATTTCAGATGCTTTACCATGCGAGGTCTTGTGGCCCAATGAACAAGGCAGTTGACAAGCAATCAACAGATCCTGGGTTCGATTCCCGGGCGAGATCGTTTTCCCATTATTGTCTCTTTTCTACCCACGACGGCGAACCTGGTTAAAATATTTATAATTTGTTTAATACCCGTCGTATATGCCTATTATTTCTATATTCCTGGTGACGTTCAATGTGCGCTTTTTAGACTCTCAATGTGTGTTGCTGACATTCAGCAATGGATGATTGAAAAAAAAACTCAAGTTGAATCAAGACAAGACTGAATTCTTTGTTGCGGCATCTCCTCATAATATCAAAAGGTTAGGTAAGGTCAGTCTTTTTCTTGACAATACTGAGGTTCTACCGTCCAACACTATTGGATCCATCAACTAGCTCCTACGAAACATTCGTAGAATCCGTCCGTATATTGATGTTGATACCTGTCACAACGTTGTTAGAGCTCTCATTCTTTCTTGATTATTGTAATATTTTGCTGAATTGTATATCTAAGAAAGATTTAAAACGGTTGCAAATCTTGCAGAACAAGTGTGCAATACTGGTGTGTCTCAAGCCCAGACGTGAGCATGTATCCCCATTGTTGGCTAAATCACACTGGTTACCAGTAAATTAACGTATTATGTATAAGACAATGCTGTATGTGTACACATCCATGGAAGGGCTCTGTCCCCAGTATATTCAAGACTGTCTTGTTAAGAAACAATCTCAAAGCACTATGAGAACACGCTCCGCTGACAGTATAAATGTTGTCGTATGTCGTTCCTGTCACCAAGAAATCTGCTGGTGATAGAGCCTTCTCAGTAGTGGCTCCACGTATGTGGAATAAATTACCTGTAGCTGTTAGAAATGCCACTAGTGTACAATATTTTAAGTCCAAACACAAAAATCATCTATTTCCTTAATTCTCCTTGGTATTTCTTTTTGCTGTTGTATTTTTCATGTTTTTGCGCTTTGTATCCTTAGGCAAAGGCGCGGTATAAATGTTATTTATTATTATGTATCATTATTATTATTATTAGCGTGAGACGTAATGTGAATCAGAAACGTGCCGTTGTTACGAGCCCCAACACACCTTAGCAACGCCTACTTTTTAATATTTTTGATCAAAAAAGTATGCCCATACAGAAGGTATGAATCTAATACACAACACATTCCACTTTCGCCTAACCAACACCCTTACTTTTCAAAATATTGGTTACACAATGAGATCACGCTAGATCAGATCATGTGACCGATACAAATATAGAAATAAATTGCGTATCCCGCCCGTATATAATGGCTATTTATAATCCTAACGGAGCAAATAATGACCTAATACTAAAGACCATTGTATGTAAAAAATAAAGTATGTTTCTTATGTCGCGGGTTTTAATACACTATTAGCGTTACGTACGTAACATCCCCGACTACCTTATAATTACGTGATTTTTGTACACGCCTGATACCCTTCTTGTAACGACAGCTGAGCACTCAGGAACCAGCACCCTTATCGTATGGTGATTTAATTATTAATATGGGATATTTTAGTAATTATTTATATTGAAGCACTTTTGAATCAAAAATGATATAAAAGAGGGTAATGTATACACTCTCTTTTTAACATCATTCATAGCCGGGTCGGCATCTTAAAGACATAGCAAAAGTCAACTTACCTTTTTGTAACTGTTTACAATATCATGAATACTTTCGGCATCATTTCTCACGACAGCTTGTCGAAGCTCTTCGTATAATCTGTATGAAATACATAATTATAATAAACATGATAAACATGGTCGGTAAAAACTACGTATAACGTGGTAGTAATGTCAAGGAGTATATATAATAGGGGACACTTAGCTCATTTGCATATTTGTCATTAATATGATTAACCCTGCCTTGATCCTATGCCCTGCTGTGAGAGGTCACAAATACCGCTATCTAACCTGGGAGGGGACTTTTCTATTGTTCTCATGCACAGCGTTGGCGATGAGCGACCGAGAAGTATAACAAAAGCGTACATAAAACAGATCGATTCGAAGCAGTAATTTGAATACATGAATTATGCAACACGTCACACAACGTCCAGTCTAACAATGATTGTGGACCGTATAAATGACGCAATTGTTTGTGTTCGAAAATGTCAACAATTTTTACCGTTCTTTCAAAAATAAGGACATTATAAACACATTTTGTGCGAGAGTAACATACAAATATGGTATAAAATGGCAAAAATGGCACGATAAAAATCCGTTCGTTATAAATAAATGGATAAATGGTTAAATAATTAAACTATCTCCAACCACACTCGTCGATCTCTGTGGCGTGCATCGTAGGCCATGTGGTTTGCAAACGGCAACACGGGTTCGATCCCCGGTGTATCCGTGAATTCTATGGGGTTTTTTATGGTTTTTTAAACTTTACGGTGGATTAATGTAGCATCATTTTTATGTCAATTTTTGTAAATTATAAAGGCCCATGCGTTTATAGTTGTTGTTTTTTCTATCATTTATCTCTTTGATTTATTTAACTTCTAAACAATTGTATGCGTAAACTATATCACTGCAAAAAGTGCAGAACACATGACGCGTTCAGAACATGTTCACGGTGTGTTCTCCAGGTGTTCAAGAACATGTTCAAAATGTAACAGATTTAGAACATGTTCTATATCTGTTACATTTGAACACGTTCTGCAGTTTTTGCAGTGTATACATGTATATTAGCGCGATAAATAAGTGATTTAATTTGATTTAATTTGAGTTCGGTTTGATAATGATAGCAAAACTTGTTGTAAAACCATTTGACCAGTCAGCCCAAGTTTGTGTACATCACGTTTAGTTTGTTATAGCTAGGCTAATATACTATTTGTAGCTATTTGTATACAAGACAGGACCGTTACTAACGTTAAATTTAATACCATTGCCAGTGATATACCAATTTGAGGCTCTTTTGGAAATCTGCACAACCGATGAATTTCTAGAAAATCGTTGATACAACTTCACTCAGGAAAGTCAGATCTTGTAGCAAAACAATTAGCTAGCTTTTTAATAAACGAATTGGGAGACGCACTGATGTCAAAATCTATGTGGAACTAGGAATCAGATAACTATTGATAGACTCGATCAAGTCTTGTACCACTGAAGGGTGATTAGAGGTAATACACGTACACGTATCGGCGATGGGGAGCTAAAGTTTGTTTCAGAATATAATAAAAATTCCATTAAAATGGAAAGTTGGCGGTCAAAAGGAAATTGCGATATAAGGCAAATAGAAAGAGCAAAAATAGCAACATTTGTAAATACGGCTTTTAGTTGCTAAAATAATGTGGCAGAAGAAGCAAGCGCATAGATGATAATTGTGCATGGCATTTACTAGAAAGCAATATAAATTACAGCCATAGTTTAGTGATAAACACGGTTTTAACATTCAATTTAAGTTTTAAATATATGTCATATGTATTCAATGTATTTGATCAATACATACATAAATGTAGAAATAAATAAATGAGTATTTTTTAAAAAATACTTTTAAATAAATAGTTGAATCATTTTGTTAATAAATAATAATATAAATCGAAAATTACATTTTTAATCGAAAATAAATGAATCAATAAACTAATGAATCAATACATAAATACACGCATATTAAAAATTAAAATATTAAAAATTACTTATAAAATAAAGAAATTAAAACAAATAAACATGAGAAAACATTAATAAATAAAAAATGATTAAATAAATAAATGAATAATTATGTAGATAATTAATAATATAAAAAGTAAATAAGTAAATATAGAAATATACAAATGAATAAATTTTACATTCAATTTAAGTTTTAAATATGTCATATATATTCAATTAATTTGATTAGAATTATATTCAATTTAATATGGCCAATATTCATTAGTAAAACTATGGTTGAAGTAGAATTTATTTGTTTATTATAGAAAAAATTCCATTGAAATGGAATGGGGGCATCCAAGAGAAAGAATCATGTTTTGTAACCATTTTCTGAAGTATCTGTTCATTCTGTTGCATACCAAAATACCAGGGATATGGTGTATGTATCTTTCAAACAAAAAAAACACCCCAAATCAAAACACAACAGTCTAAAAATAGTACAGGAAACCAATAAAGTTGATGTTTGTGCATGGAGGGGGGAGGTACCATCTGAAGAACAATCTAGGTATATATGACATCCGCAACTCATTAAAGCCCCAACTAAAAAATCCTCGGCATTTAATGTTCGTGATGCAGAAGAACCCACATGTTTCATCATGAAATGTTTACAAATGTACACCTTTCTAATAATGTCTAATAAGAATACTAAAAGCTTGTGAGCATGACAATTTCACCAATCCTAGCCAGTCGCGAAATTTTTCATACACATAGATATTTCATGCAAACCTTGACCATGTTTTATGACACAATTGACACTCTGAGCTTTTCAGTAGTATCTGAGACCACAATTGTAATGTGTATAACATCTGGACAGTTAAGAGATTTCTCTTTACTCAAACAAGATAAGCTATTATGTCTCTCTGTTGGGAGTCTAATAACATCTCTCTGATTGAATCATCAAGGCTAAACAAATATAGCTTTGACTCCATCACAGACTGCAGGACTGTTAAAATAAACTGCATAGGTACATGTAATTTACAAAGACTGCAAAATAATTTAGACAATTTTCCATATACTAAAAACAAAATGGCAGCCTCCATGTATATGTAGAAAGACCTAAATGTCCAAGAATATGCAATCTGATGCTATAAGGTTGGCGGTTGCCCCGCCAACCAAAAAGAGCAACACCACCAGAATATATCTTACTCTGTGCAACACACATGTTGATGGACACTCGTTTGAAAATAACCCGCCAGTGTATAGATCATTCTTTTAACGCTTGTATTCAAAGGTTGCTTGAAGGTCGTGCATTGACTTCATCTGAACCACGAATATCGGAGCGAAAACCTTTTGTTACGGGCACGCATGAGTAAAGTGGATTCCGGACGGTATAATAAAACAAGATTTTTATTTAAGATCTGGAGTAAAGGTTACCAGGGGACATTTGCTTCAACGATGCTCATATGCGTACGTCAGCTGAAAGTCTGGTCCAATGGTAGGCTGAGGCGACATAGCCAGCACTCGGAATCGGAACCCCAGAAACAAGTGATGTTGTTCTTTCTTTTGAAGATATGTACACATTGTCTCATTCAGTAGATAGCGCATGTATCACATGTGGCACTAATGTCAGTGTGCTAGATTAAGCGCATGTATAACGATGGCAGTGCTAGTCACATGTGTAGTAAAAAAATGATGCACTGACTGATATAGGGTTAAATGACCATATAAATTGTTCCATAATATGACCATATAAGTTGTTCCATGAGTAACTGAAAAAGTGTCATATTTTATTTAATCCTTTTTCAGTTGGTTTTTCATAGTTGAACTCTGACAAGGAGTCACTTTGAAATATTTATTTTTTAAGTTGGTGCATAGGTGAACCTTGACAAGGGGTCTTTTTAACTACTTATTTTGTAAGTGTGTATATCTTCAGGACAGTTGGCTAGACATATCTGTCATCACTTCTCCTGCCTATGTCTGTGGTTTATCTGGCTAAGATTATAATTGCCCTACCATTGGATTCACCTGGTATAAATTGTATGTGGATTGTTCTTTTTTAGTAGGGTTTAATGAAGTTCCTGTTTGACATCAATGGATCATGTACCATTGAATATGGCCAATATTTCCACTGTAAACAAAGTGTCTCTATAGAGCTGAAATCATGAGCGTACAAATTGTCTCATTCAGTAGATAGCGCATAGGCACATCACGGTGGCATTAGTGTCAGTGTGCTAGATTAAGCGCATAACGGTGGCACGGTACTAGTCACATGTGGCATTAATTATATGTATGCTATACGCATGGCACATCAGTCACACGAGGCCGCATGTACGTGTGCTAAGTTAGCGCATGTGTACGCGGTGGCCGCGCTATCGTCAGTAGATAGCGCATAACGGTCATGTGGCCATTACTATAATAATGTTATTTTAGTAGATAGCGCATGAGTCACATGTGGCATTATGTGGGCAAGATTTTTTTTAATTCAAGGGTGCTGTCCTTAGTACATAGCGCACCACATGTGGCATACATGTGAGATCTTCAGTGGTTATACTAACGTCAGAGATTTGTTAGGCCCCAAGTTATTTTTTAGGGCCGGGCCGGTCAGAGAAATGCTCCCCGCGGTCAGGTGAGGTGTTTCGTAAAGCGCTAACAAGTTTTATTATGATTTTTTCAAGTATTAGTATCATCCAGTCCGGAACATCATTAAAACCAAATGACATCAAACTTTTTTTGGATGTATCAATATCAATATTGTCGGTCTGCTTGACCTCAAACCATATACTGGGATACCAATGACTCCGCGGCCGGCTACAACTTAGTCCCGAGGAACTTTTTCTAAGGCTTTTCTGAAGCCCGGGGGACAGATACACTGTTGATTAGCGCATCACAAGAAGTTCTGTCACTTGCAAAACAGTACATACTCAATAGGAATTTGTCAACGATTTTGGTGGACAAACCAAAGCAATCGCACGCATGCGTAGAAAAAAAATGAAGTCCCCTTCTAGGTTATAGGGCAGTAGAGGGTATTGTCGATTTTCAGACGATGCCAGACATACGAATATTTGTATAGGTTACATTCGGTGGGGAACATTAGGATCCGGCCGCCACTGAATGCCGTACGCCGCGCCGTACAGTTTCGTCAATTTGTATACGAACACATTTCACTCCCAGTTTAAATTTTAAAAAACCCATCATGTCAGGTATAGCAGCGATTTTTTCTACTCTTGAATCTTGTGCATAATGTAGTCTGTGATTCTCTTCATGTGACACACCGGTCAGAATAGATTCATGATTGACTTGTTGATCACGTACTTGATGCAAGAGGTACGCGTCACTCTATTTGTATCAATATTTTTCAACTTTTCCGTGCCGATAAACTAATTAGTCAACATTTTGGCTTCATGTTTAGTGTTCAATCCATGGTTCAAATAAATAACCGATGCCTATAATGGTTATAGCTTAAACCGCTGTTTTAATTTCCAATAAAAAGTATTTAGTCTTTGGAGCGCCACAAATCAGCTGTCCAAAGCCCGTGGGGGGGGGGGGGGGGGGGGGGGGGGTTCTACCAAAATCATACGTGGGTGTGCCTCCCACGTTTGATTTTGGTATGCCTTAAAACATGTGCCTCCCAGACTTTGAAATTCCGACTCAAGTTCTATACCTGCATCACTGCAATCGGTATACCAAACCAGTAGCGTAGCCAGCGGGGGGGGGGGGGGGGGGGGGGGGGGGGGGGGGGGGGCACTGTGCGATTTTTGTTTTGGACTGTGCGAAATTGTTTGACCTCACCCACCCCCCCCCTCCCCCGTTTGATTATCACTCAGGTCGTGTCAGTATATGAAATTAGGTAAAACACTCCGACATAACATTGAAATCAACGGAGATTCAAAGATTACGGCCGTTCGTGTCCACTATGGTCTGATACTTATCATTTTCGACTTCACAAATGACGTATATTCATTGATATGATTATTCATTGTATATTCATGACCGTCCATGCTTTCGACGATTCGAACAATACAGTGTCAGGGGCCTGGTAATGTCGTGTATTATTGCACAACTTACATGAGCGTCACACCCCCATTGTTTTACAGCCACTTGTTTAAGTTAACAATAACATGGCGTCCAGCAGACTTGAAAATGTTTATAATAAAACTTGAAACGTAGACAAGAAGACACAACTCTCCAAATTACAGTTCAAATGACTTATTGAGTAGAATATATGCCGATAACGGCCGATATACAAATAACATTGAAAATGAAGAAATGCTGACTGTGACATGACGATAACGATGTCAACTGAACGACCTCTCAAGAACGAAAGCGATCGTTTGCACGTCTGCTCGTCCTTTTGAGCGCGTGCGCACCTACAGGGAACGGTGCTTTAATTCATACTTGATTGATCATTACTTACCATGCTTACGTTGTAATAGTGTAGTAGTCATGGTATGCATCCCTACGCACAATGAGAGACCAGGTACTAAATCTGGTTGCCCGGCGGTTTGCGTGCGCACCATAAGGGCATGTGCTTTTAAAATTGGCGCTCCGTGATGTGTGTTTTGCTTTCATATAGTATGATGTATGCAGTAGTCATGGACTATACCCCTAGCATGTCTTTAGACCAGGCGCTAATCAATATGTAAACACTACTGATGTAAACAACGGTCACCTCATCTATAGTCTATAGCCTTAACCGCTCGGCCATGACTACTCATTGAAACGACCGTCGTGTTCAATAGATAATGAGCCAGTGGTGAACTATCGATTTATTCGACCAAAAATGAGTTATTTGGGGGAATTTTGGGGACTCATATGTTATTTGAAATAAAAATAACACATACACTGAAAGCTAACAATCAAATTAATATTTTCTAAACCTGTAAACACTGTTGAAACCTTTGCCCAATATACAGTAAGATGGGCTAGAGGTAGATAACTATTAAGTCAAGCGTTCTGGGTTCTATCATTTCGATCATGATTCACTAACGTCAGCACACCTATAGGCCTATAATGTATATATTTCGAATCTCCGAATGATCGAGCATGTAATGTAACAGAATGAACTACGAGAATCTACGGGATCCTCATAACAGAAAGAGCTCATCTCTCTCTAATGTGATCGCGCTAACGACTGACTATTATTATGAAT
>CM069447.1:76498202-76503881 GCA_035610835.1 Ophiura sarsii | reverse complement strand
CAGGATGCATTAGAAGCTGTATATGAGGACGACACCGACACCTGCAGTTGTGAAACTTGAGCTTGATGCTGAGTCAGATGAAGATGAGCTGGATACAAATCTAATGGGGTCGGGAGATACGAGTGAAGAAGAGGATCATCAGGATGCATATCAGGGCTTACAGCTGGTCGTCCTATTGAGAGACGTACTGAAAGAACGTGCCGACTAGAACAAATAAGTGATTGAAGAAAAACAGAAGTTAAAATATAGGAGATTGTAAAATAAAGAGAAAGTTGTTTATGGAGCATAGAGGGTGATGTGGAGTTGTCGTCATTGTATGTGTTATATTAAACAATGTATGTGTATATAAGGGGGTCAAAAAAAGTAAGTCCCCCCTGAAATTAGATTACTTTTGTTTACATAACTACACACACAATAAGACGTTTTGAAAAATTGAAAGAATTATGAAAGGAGAAAAACTCTTGGCTACCAATAGAAAGTTTTACATTTTCTATATCATGTTGACTTTTCCCAAAACAATCACATTTCCTCAAAATGATGTTTTCAGAAAAAGTGGCACTTACTTGTATTGGATTTTGGCAATTTTTATGTTAACGGAAACATCATTTTGGGGATATTTGACTTTTTGGGGAAAAGTAAACATGATATCGAAAATGAAAAACTTTGTACAGATAGCAAAGCGGTTTTTTTTATTTTCAGAAAAGTTTCAATTTCTTAAAACGTCTAATTGTATGGGGGTGTTACGCAAACAAAATTGTATAGGATTTTGAAAATTGCCAATGTTTCAGAGAACATCGTTTTTGTAAAATGAGACCATTTTGGGAAAAGTAAACATGATATTGAACAGGAGAAACTTTTTTTGTGAGAAGCCAAGCACTTTTTCTTTTCACAAGTTTTTAAATTTCTCAAAACGATTAATCCTGTGAGGAGTTATGCAAACAAACTTGGTCTAATGTTTGTACAAAAAATCACGAGAGAGAGTTTTTAAATGTACTGGTATGGAACAAGTGCCACATTTCCTGAAAACATCATTTTGATGAAATGGGACTGTTTTGGGAAACGTAAACATGATATCGAAAATGTAAAAGTTTCTATTGGTTGCCAAGCGTTTTTTATTTTCATAATCGTTTCAACTTTTCGAAAGTCTATTTGTGTGTGAAGTTATGTAAACTAAAGTAATCTAATTTTAGGGGGGGGGGGGCTTACTTTTGTTTGACCCCTTCATGAAAACTCGCTTAAAATGTGATTTTCGAGCTTGCCGCTGAAAAAATGCGGATAACTAAAATTATTGGCGGATGACCAAAATCCCAACCTAGGTTATCCGGTGGATAACCAATTTATGTTTCTTATTTCGAACGCTGTTAACGGGTGTTCAAACTTCTTTTGACCCCCACCCCCCCACCCCTCTTTTTTAGGGGTTTTCAAAAAAAAATGACCCCCCCCCCCCGGCAGAATTAAGTCGAAGGCCGAGGCCGGGTCAAAAAAATGTGCACAGTCCCAAAACCAAATCGCACAGTAAAAATGTACTACATGTACAATTTAGCCTTCTATTTGGTTAATAACCTCGGTCTTTTTTCTCAATTTTTCCTATTTCCTTTTTTCCAAACCCCTTTTTATTTTTTGAGGGAGGTGGGGGGCGGGGGCACAAATTGGTTTTTTTTCGTCGGGGGGGGGGGGGGGCATTTCCCCCCCCCCTGCCCCCTCCCCTGAGCTACACCACTGGGCTGGCCGTGTTGTTGCCGTGTGGTGTAGTGATGAAAATTACCAACTTTTGAAATGAAAAAAAAGAGGAAAAAAATGCTGATTAACCCTAAGATAAACCTACTAGTCACCACACGGCTGCACTACACCTCGGCTCAGTAGGCCTATATTCGCCTCGTTATATACATGTATAGTCTGCCTCCATTTTGGAGCCCAAAAATGTGCACGAGGGGTTATAAAAACAGGCTGGCAGTGTTCTTGCCGTGTGGTGTAGTAGGGTAAGGGTTAATATCTGTTGTGCTATTGTTCACATTTGCCCTTTATTTGTCTGAACTGAGTGAAGAGAGCAACAAGGCTGGACTTCACATGAACATCAAGAAGACAAAAGTGATGATGTGCAACAAGCTGAAAGACTATGCAATAACGCTTCAAGGAAAAACCATAGAAAAAGTGGACAGTTATGAGTGTGATCCAATTCCGTCCCTCACGTGAGGGACGGAAATCAATAGATAAAATGCTTTCCCCAGTGAGAATGACAAATGGAAACTAAATTGAACATGTGTACTTGTATTATAAAGTGAAATTAACATTACAATTTTAAGTAGGGGTCGTTTTTGATGCGTGAGGGATGAACATCAATAGAAATGGGTAACACAAACATTCTGTACACTTTTAACAATATTTTATTGAAACTATGCAACTTTTATTAACTTTTCTCACAAATTATGAATTTGAGAATAAAACCATTTATGAATATCAAACAATTGCAAGTCCAATGCACTTGGGATAGCCAAGGGACGTCGTTAAAAATATGTGAGGGAAGGACACTTTTTTATGTGAGGGACGGACAAAATGAGACTGATTTTTAAAATCAACAATATTGATCAAATTCAATTTGAAATATAATATTGACAGTTAACTAATAGCATTTCAGAGAAAAAAAACAAGAAAATTAGTTTTAGTTGGGGTGTAGGCCCCTTGTATGTCCTTATTTCATAATGTGAGGGACGGAAGTGAGGGACGGACGTGAGAGACGGCCATTATTGTCCTTCAGCAGCACATTATCATTTATGTGTTTTACATTGCTTAAAGTGATTTTAATCAATTGAGATATAATCTGTGACATCTAAGTGCATTTGTAAACAAGATTACAGCAAAATAAGTAATAAATGTGACAACAGCTGTGATGCAAGGGAAAAAAACAACAATAACGTGAGGGACGGACGGAGAGTAAAGTGAGGGACGGACATCACATTTAAAGTTAAATTACTAGGACCAATAAGGTTTCAGGGACTTGTAATATTCATTTTTGGAGAGCTGACAGGGTCTGTCGATAGATAGGGTACTTCATTATTTAAAATAAAAAGTTTAGTAGCTAGGAGACAAAAAAGTTGCATTTTTTCTGTAAGGGACGGACAAAATCACTGGAATTCGCTTTTTAAAGACCTCTAACCGCTACATAAGTTGATGTTTATTGAAAGTGTCATCACATATCAATGAAATGGTTTGTATACTTACAATATGTAAAATAAGAAAGGATGTAATTCATTATTTTCATATTCAAACCTCAATTTTCTTTTATGTTCCATTTGTCTGTCCCTCACGCTATAAAAAAGCACATTACATTTTGACGTCACGGTACGCCTAGCAATTTTTTTATTTATTTTTTTAAAATTTGGTTTAATAAAATATGGACCTTCCTCTACTATTTAAAGTACTTTTTTGATTAATTTGAGTGATTCTAAAATGTTCATCAAATGTTTACCAGTTTTGGATCACACTCTTATATATACCTGGGCAAGAAGATTTCTCTGGAAAATGAAACAGCAGGAGAAGTGAACAGAAGGATACAGCTAGCGTGGGTGAAGTTTGGTAAGCTCAGCTTTATCTTTCGTGATGAAGAGCTACCATTGGCACTAAAGCGACCAATTTTCAACCAATGTATCATCCCAGTGCTATCCTACATGTATGGCTCAGAAACATGGACAACAACTAAGAAATTGGAGAAGAAGCTATAAGTCACTGAGAGGGCAATGGAAAGGATATTGATTGGTGTTACAAGACGGGACAGGGTGACCAACACAGATTTAAGGAAGAAAACAGAAGTGAGGGACATCATACTGGAAATAAAATCAAAAAATGGAGATGGACTGGCCATCTAGCCAGGAGGGAAGACCCGTGGGGGTTACTCACCCAAGACGGTATACGGGGGTGTGCCGCTCTAATGGGTAGCTTTTTGGGCACAAAATCCCTAAACATGGGGTATGATTTTGTGCTGGAAATCCCTAATAATGGGGTCACTTTTTATAAATGGGTCTATTTTTGCGAAATTTGTGTCTATTTTTGCGAACATTTGGTCTAAAATGAAGCAAAACCCCTAAAAATGGGTACAGATTTTTCCAAAATCACCCCTAAAAATGGGTATGGGTTTTGAATCTCCAGCGGCACACCCCCGACCAAACCAAATCCGAGTACCCCCCCCCCCCCCCCCCCCCCCCCCCCCGGGAGGGAAGACAACAGATGGACTCACAAATTAACAGACTGGATCCCCAGAGCATTCACCAAAGGAAGAGGCTGGCCAAAAAGACGCTGGATAGACGACATCAAAGAGTATGGCAACGTTACTTGGAAAAGGACAGCTCAGGACAGAGTGAAATGGAAAATTGATGAAGAGGCCTTACTTCTGCAGTGGAGTGAAATAGGCTAGATAGAGATAGAGATAGAGAAAAAAACAGTTTATCGTCCGGGCTTTTTGAAAAAAGGAAGGAGGCCCTTTTTTTCTTTTCTTTTTTTCTTCTTCAAAATGGCGGATCCAAAATGGCGGACTGATTTTCCACACAAAAAACTTCCGCTTTAGACCTTATTTCAAGTTGCTGTTGTTTCTTAAATATTACAGCCACCTTTTCTAACACCGTTTTCAGACTTGTATTGGCTACAACTTTGTTGAAAACAAAAAGAAAGACAAAATACAGATGTTTACAAATTGATTTGACTTAACAATGAAAAAAAACCGATTCCTTTTTTGGTTAAAAAGGTGTTTTGGGGGTTTAAAAAAAAAAAAGAAAAGAAGAAGAAAAAAAAGGGAAAAAAAAGAAGGCGGCCGGCAAAAAGGAAGCCGGTAGGGGCGAGAAACTGGTATATATTTTTTTTATTTGGCCTTATGGTACGGCGCGGACATACGGGCACTTTGACCGAGTTATTTGCTTGGCAACAAGTGGTTCAAAAAAAGCAAAACATTCCATGCACGCACTCAAGAGTCAAGGCACTCACCAGCATGACGTCGTAGGTCTGCCCATAACAAAATTTTAATTTAAAAAAAATCTGATTCTGAAAGAATATTTGATGAAAATCTCTGTCGTGGACTGCTTTTTAGGCCTAGGCCTATAAATTCATTTCATAGCTTTCAGAGTAGAGCTAGGATATAATTATTTTAGAGCTGCCACATGTAACATGTAGGCCTACACTACAGTCTACAGTCTACAGAATATGTTACTGATTGATATTTAGTTTAATTATTTTATTTTCAAAAATAAGCTTACCTGCCGATATGTCAACTTATCATACTCATCATGTGATGATCTGTGTAGTAGTTGTAGTAGTACCATGATGGCTTGTCATGCTTGTTGTTGTTTACTGCATACAGATGAACTGTGAACATTGTCGACTGTAGTGTAAAGTTCAATCATTCAAATTACGTCGAGATGCTTATTAGCCTTACACTTTTGTCAGTCCGTCAAACTGAAGTGGAGTTTACTGCACTGGTGTACACAACAAACTTTACCAAATGCAGACGACGGTGGCCACGCGAACCTATATTTTGAATTCGTATTGGAAACAAGTTAATTTAAGAAAATTCATCATAATTAGAAGATATTTTGTTTCCAATCCAAAACCGTTGAAGTTGGCTAACCAATTCCATTGTAAATGCTATTTTTAAAATTATTTTCATCATTAACCAAGCGATAACAATCGATGACT
>CM069447.1:76358202-76493202 GCA_035610835.1 Ophiura sarsii | reverse complement strand
CTATTTCCCGTGGAAGCTTATTATTATGATGTGTGGACATACACGCAGCTGTATCTATTGAGAAATTGTCGTTGGTTTACGTAATTAATCGCTTTATATTCGTACGGTCTCGGATATGCACGCATCCGTTTGTGCATCGTGAACCAGCATGCTTCGGTCAAATACGTATGCATGGCTCAACTAATTTATCGATTTATAAATCAGCTCGGTTATAAGCGATGCATGTTCGACCTCCATGCATCGTTTATAACCGTATGCATGGTGTATGGTACTGGTGGCGATCCGCACGTCAGCTTGCACCGGGCACGGATGAGTGATCATTCAAGACATACAGTTGGTGCGCGAGTTTAGTTAAACTACCCCCGTATTTATGTTTAAAGTTAGACACATTTCGGCGAGCTAGACGCGTGTTTAAGTAAAACAAATGTACGAGAATTGCGTTTAGTTAAACGCTGTGTCTAAAGTCAAAGTTAGACGCGCGTTTAGCTTAAAACCGCGTTTAACTACGTACGAGAATACGGCCCTATTTGTCTAACAAAAAACCTTAACAACTAGTTTGTAAAAAGGGTAACAAATAGCAGGTTTATTGCTCGTATACACCCAATTATGCATTTAAGTTGGTCATATTATGTATGGCGCGAACTGTCTCATCGAGGCGGATACGTATAACACAAAAATAAAATTGTCAAGATATAGATTATTTTATTAGAGGCATGAACATCACGTGTACACTTTTCGTTGGATTCGACCAAATACCATCAACATAATACATGTCAAAATTGTCAAATAAAACTCACGAAGAGAGTCATTTAAAGTATTTTTCTTGGAATCTGTACCGGTCTGGCATAATGTAGGCTTGTAAACGACAACTGTACAAACCATCTGATTTGTTTTAAAACAAATTGTAAAAAATGACATTTTGGCCCTAAAATTGACATTTTTGGCAAAAACAAATTGTCAAAATGATATAGAAATGCCATAAATTATGGTCAAAATATCAAGTTAGAACTAAGCACCTTACAGGTATCTTAACCAAGCTTGAAAAAAAAACCATCTTTACCATTACGACTTTTAAAACAAAAGAGGTTAACAAAATTGCCAACAATTGTCAAATTTATATAAAACATCACAAATATCAAGTTTGAAAAAACATGTTTTCCATTATATTATACTCTGACGATTTATTTAAAAAAAGTGAATGGCCGAAACAGCCTAAATGTCGTGAGTAGCGTCAAGAAGACTCTCTTTTTAGTTCCTTATGTCATGTTCAAAATCTTTACGATTTATCATTTTCAGCTTGCAATGATTTTGGCACATTCAGGTTTGTTTAACGTTGCAATGAATTGCGTTGTGGTCTGAAAACAGAGAACCAACTGTAACTGTGTGAATTGAGTTTTCAGACTCATGTGACCACTTATGTGCGTAGGTTCTTTTATAAACTGAATCATGTTGCAAGTTTCAAGTACATCCCGAAGTTTAATTGTATCAGGGTCACTGGTAACATCAAAATGGAAGTTAAAGTCTCCAACATTCAAAAGCCTGCACTGACCAGATATTAAAGTTGTCAAGTAGTCAGCAAACTCATCAAAGCACATGCATCTGTATATAATGGAATGTTGGCGAAAGAAAATTTCTCATGGCATTCACAGATAAATAAAACAAGATAACAATAAATAATAATAATAACTGGTCCAAAACCTACAGGCAATTTCAATACGATACCTTAGTTTAGTTTATGCAATTTACTTTGTACTCATTTGGTATATTACACCTTGGACGAAACATTTACTGTAACGTTAGTTAATTTCATCAATGGTGTTTATTCAGAAACCCATTTTTATTATACGAACTGTCCGATAATTAAGCTAAATTACCCATTATTTAACAGTGACTCTGCGCATCAATATATATCACATTGACAATGCGTAATCAATAATTAATGTTTCTCATTTTTATTCAGGACGGAAACACACCTCTTCATCTAGCCGCTGTTAATCATCACTTAGACATCTGTACATTTCTGATCATTGAAGGCAAAGTGGATGTTAGTAAAACAAACCTGGTAAGACGAACCAAATTGCAATAATATAATGTTCTAATGTTGAATCATTATTCTTGAAAGCTGCAGCTGATTCGCATGATTCAGTCTCCTCGGGTAGATTTAGTGATGTGTTCCTGTGAAAAATCCACAACATTGCCAGCAAGGCTGTATCAGTAAAAATATCCATTCATTCAAATTATTGAATAACTTAACTTGAACTTGTCTGTACATTATGTCACAATAGTTGGTCGACCGTGGACGAAATGAAGAAGCATTCGCAAAATACTGGGCCCATACTTTCCTGTCGTTCAGGAGTTGGCGGCCAGGCTCGCGGATCCTCTGGTGGATCTAAACCGATATCGGTCTTGACGGTATCAAGATACTGAAAAGGTATTTTGCCTCTGTCAGCTTTTCCACCAGGAGGAAGTCCTGAAAATTAGACGGGAGGAAGGCTGATCACACCTGTTCGCGTATATACGAAAAAGTCTCATTTACAGGGCTACCTCAGTTTTCACCTTACTCTTTAGGTTCGCTATATTTGGAAGTGATATCGCCATATTTGGAAGTGATATCCAAATTGATCGATATCAGCGTAACGAAACACCAGTTGGGCGCGTTTCTAAAATGGCGACGGCTGTGCACTGAATTTTTGTTTCTGGCGCGGCGCACGGCCAGGGCGGTGTCACTGCAATGACAATGACAAAAATGTAAAGAATCTTAAGCTACAAAACCACACAAAATTGGGGGAGATATAAGCAGGGAACGAAGGCTTATTTTCGAAAGGGGTCCTAAGGAAAACGATAAATACTTCAAATAACATTAAAAGACACAGCAATTACGTCAACAGACACTGTATACATATTTAAAATTGATACAAAATATTAAAATATTTTTAGCTAATAACAATTGATTTGGTTAAGATGAAGCGTTTTTACAGATTTCTATAAAGAATGCCTTAGAAGGAATTATGTTCTTTGTTCATTTACGTACGTATAACATTATTATAACGAACCGGTGAAACGGAAACATATTTGACGACTAAAATTTCTCTCACGTTGAAATGGTAGGGATAACCGATATTCCACCTCAGGCTAGGCCAAATCCAGAATTGTGCTCACATTATTTTTATTTGGATGCGATATGAGATTTTGTGTTACGTATCACATTATTATGACGAATCGGTGAAACGGAAATATATTTGACGATTAAAATTTCTCTCGCGTTGAAATGGTAGGGATAACCGATATTCCAGGTCTGGCCTAGGCCAAATCCAGAATTGTGCTCACATTATTTTTATTTGGATGCGATATCAGATTTTGAGTTACATATCACATTATTATGACGAATCGGTGAAACGGAAACATATTTGACGACTAAAACTTCTCTCGCGTTGAAATGGTAGGGATAACCGATATTCCAGGTCCGGCCTAGCCCAAATCCAGAATTGTGCTCACATTATTTTTATTTGCTTGCGATATCAGATTTTGAGTTACGTATCACATTATTATGACGAATCGGTGAAACGGAAACATATTTGACGACTAAAATTTCTCTCGCGTTGAAATGGTATCGCCAATTCCATGATTCTATCTATGCAAAAAGAAGTGTCCCTAGAATTTATACTTTTTTCATGTCATACATTTTCTTAAAGTGTAATCTTATCTGATTAATGCTTCTATAGTAGGCTACTATTTCAATTTTCTCATGTTAAAAAATGATATAAATAAAAAAAATCTTCTTTTTCTTGTATAATCAATTAATTTGCTTTTACACAGAATTCAATACGAACACACGTTAGACTTCATCAACCTTACGTCTGCCGACGCTAGTCTTTTGCCATGGCGTATGTATTGTGTGCACAAATCTTCGCAATACGCAAAGTTGTTGTAAAAGACTAGCATCGACAGTACGTTCAGCGATGAAGTGTGAATCGATCTGCGTGGTAGCTCGAGCAGGACAGAATCATTTCTTACAACTTAGGCGGAATCAATATTGGTTATTTCGGTACATCACTTCCAAATATGGCGAACAAAAGAGTAAGGTGAAAACTGAGGTCGTCCTGTTAATAATACTACGTGAACAGGTGTGTGATTGGTAGTTTGCCAGCGAAACATAAACGTCGCTACTCTATTGTTGATGTTATATGTGGATCGCCGTGTACCACGCTTTTCGGGATGTGATGTTAACTGATGTTAAATGTTCTACGTAACAGTTGAGTATAGCATCTGTTGATTCGGATTTGTTCTAGCTGATGGTCCATGTTTCAGAGCCGTACAACAAAATGCTTTCTACGCAGGCTTTGAAGATCCTGATTTCTTTTAGAGATCAATACCTGAGAGTTCAAAAATACTGTATCTATGTTCTGATGTCTTACATACATGCATGGCCACCATATTGGGTTTCAAAATGGCCGCCATTTACAAAAATTTCTTTTTTACCCTATAACTTTTGTTCTGAGCAACACATGAAGTTGATTTTTGTGGCAAAGGTCATGTTTTCAAGAGTTATTTACTGACAATTAAGTGTACAGTTCTATCTGTTATCAATTAATTTGACATGAATGGTTGCTATATATAAATTAAGCTGTAAATTCAATACAAATTTCAATTGTTAGCAGTAACATATACTTAGTATTTATTGTCCGGTAGTACCCCACTGGCGATACATTAGGTTAATCACATTTCATTGGACTTATTACAAGAAAACATACCAGGAGCAATCAAATGTATGCTTTTGTCAGACGACGCTGGACATAGGCGTATTCACGAGTATTCAGGTTAAAATATGCGAACGAGGTTACGTGATCAAGTGAATGGGACGACCTCTTAACAACGGTTTAAATTTTTAAAAAATAGCATTTACAATTGGGATGATTAGCCATCCCGAACGGTTTTGGATTGGAAAAATTTTCTTCTAACCTATGATGAATTTTATGGGGTCATATAATCAAAATCCATTGTTACATTGAAACCAAGTTACGGAAATTCAAAATTAACGGCCGTTCGTAGCCACCGTCGTCTGGCTTTTGTATCCACAGCAGCTACCCCCTCTATATTGTAGAGGGGTATTATTGTATTATAATAGGGGGTAATTGCTGTTTTGTTCAATTGCATGTATCATAGGCAAAACCAAACAAACAAACAAAACGAAATAAAAACTAGGAAAGGAAAGAAAAATGGTTAATAATATTAGAGGCCTATTTGGCCTATAAATTAGCCTATGTGCATAATTACTTGACTTGCTTACTTTGACTTATGGCGGGTGATATTCCCGAACCACGATGCCTCTCCAAATCTTCCTATCCAACATAGCTGTCTTGATTTCTTCTACCTGCAATCCTGTGTTACGCTTTAGTAAGTCAATGTAGGTTAGGGCTGGTCTACTACACTTTCTAATCCATGCTTTGGTACCCAATGTATGATTTTGGAGACCCGCTCATTGGACCCTCTGAAGCAATGTCCTGCAAATCTTGATCTACGCTCCCTGATCTTGTCCGAGAATTTGGGAATATCCGCGTACAGGTCCTTATTTGTCACATGCTGCCTCCAGTTTATGTTGAACACAGTTCTAAGCATTCTAGTGTAACATCCGTTCAGCTGTTTACTAAGCTTTGGGGTGACTGTCCATGACTCACATCCATAGAACAGGAATGATTCTACAGTAGCTACGAACAGTCTTTCTTAGAGCTTTCCGGATAGTGATTTGGCCTTCAATAACTGACTGAGTTTGCCACAAGCTCTCCATGCTTTGCTTTGCGTGTTTTGATGTCCTTTTCAGTACTGTTCATCCAGGCTCCAAGGTACTTGAAGTCCTCCACTTTATCAAGGGGCATACCTTCGTTTGTGGTAATTACAGGTACTTTGCTTCTGGTTAAAGGACATGTACTTTGTCTTTGCAGCGTTCATTTTGAGCCCAACTTTACCCACCGAAGTCTCCACTCTGTTAAGTAGTGATTGCGCTTGAGACACGTCTTCAGACAACAGTGCAATGTCGTCAGCAAAGTCTAGGTCAGTAACTGTGGTTGGTCCTATTCGTCTGCTGCTTCTTTTTGTTAAGCGGAATCCTAGCTCCTCTTCTTTGCCATCTATGGCCTCACTTAGGGCGTAGTCGAGAACAATAACAAAGAGATATGGAGCCAAGGTGTCACCTTGTAGTATTTCAAATTTCTCAGTTTCCCCATCAGGTGATATAACCTTTGCCTTGGTGTCCTTGTATATTTCTGCAATCGCATTTGTATGCTGCTCAGGTATACCATAGGCCTTCAGAATGTGCAGCATTCGTCCCCTATGTATTGTGTCAAACGCCTTCTTGAA
Source organism: Ophiura sarsii (assembly GCA_035610835.1). NCBI lineage: Eukaryota > Metazoa > Echinodermata > Ophiuroidea > Amphilepidida > Ophiuridae > Ophiura > Ophiura sarsii. Next base: position 76,486,848 of record CM069447.1, on the reverse strand, counting down.
GTCTATAAAGGTTATGATGGCTGGCAGGTTGTTTGATCTAATTCCCTCAATAATTCTTCGGAGGGCAAGAATGTGGCCAACCGTGGTACGTCCAACTCGAAAGCCATTTTGATTAGCTCTCAAGTGGATGTCAAGCTCCGGTCTGATTCTGTTGAGTATCATCTTGTTGTATAGCTCGGCAACAATTGAGCTCAGACTTATTCCACGGTAGTTGCCTCCCAAACTAAGATCACCTGATTTTGGTATTGGTATTATGTCCTGTTCATCAAGGCATCGTTGCAGAAGTCCAGTATTATATTATCCAAATCACATCTTTTGAGCATTTCAGGTGTGATACCATCTTCCCCACTGCTTTTTCCCTCTACAAGTGCCTTCTTATTAGGCCTCACATATTCCTCCTCAAAGGGTCCTTCTTTTATGCTGAGATTTGATAGTACTGGGGCAATTTCCTTTTCTTCATTACTTATGTGAGGTGGGCTCCCAAGTAGATTTTTTGAAATGAGTATACCAATTATCTAGTCTCTCCTTTTGCGTGGATCCTTTGATTTGTCCTTTTCTTGTAGTCAATCTTCCTGATATTTTGTTGATCAGTTTCCAACTCTTACCATGCTTGCAGTTTATGTGGGCATTTTCTACCTCTCTAAGCTTATTGGTAAGGTCTTCCTCTTTCACCATGATCATAAGCCTCCCCTAGGCTCTTCTTAGCCTTAGCTTCTTATAATTTCTCCAATTTTCCTCGTCATTAGTGTCTAGTTGATATTTTGCATACGCTTCTTCAATTTGTGATCTCGCCCTTAATACCTGGGCGTCATTTGAGAAGTAGGTTATTTTCTCTTTTTTCCTCACAGGAATCACTTCCTCTGCAGCATCTTGAGTGGCTTTAATGAATCTGGAATATTTCTCAGATGCAGTTTCTACTTCATCCTGGAGGGATTGAAACCTATTATGCACCTCTATGCTATATTTGGCTTGTAGATCATTATCACTGATAATCAGTTGTAGGCCTAAGTAGCTTTCAGTCGTATTGCTTTTTTCCGTTTGATGATTTTACTCTTTCTGAGGCTTAATCGGATACGAGCAGAGACGATTCTATGGTCAGATCCCACACTAGCAAAGGTGTTATATGCTTCAGAATTTAGAACAATGTTTTGCCATTTCCGCCTGACAAGGATGTAGTCCAGCTGTAGTTTGTTGCCGATTGGGCTGACATATGTCCACAACTTGCCTTTTTTCTTGCGGAAGTAAGTTATTTGCGATTATAAGATCTTTCTCTTTAGCCAAGTCTGCTAGGTACTCTCAATTTCTATTTGTGTCATCATGGTAAGTGAATTTGGCGTCATCCTTTCCAAGCCTAGCATTGTAGTCGCCAACAACAAGCAAGATGTTGTGTGCTGGAATGGAGTCTATTGCCCCCTTTAGACTGTTGTAATGATCTCCTACGATGTCTTCATCCGCCACAGTTGTAGGGCAGTAGGTCACCACTACAGTTGTTGCTGGGTTACCATGGAAGTTGACTATTGAGTGTACGATCAGAATGTGGCTTGATACTTGCTAATGATCTGAGTACTCTGTTATTGAGTAGTATCCCGACTCCACCTACATCTGCACCTGCTTTGTTTCTTGTTGCTGAGGTAGTGATCAGAGTTCCACCCATAATGCTCTCATACTTCACTGGGTCATCATGGACAATGCGGTGTTCCTGTATCCCGATCATGTCAATTTTACATTTAATTAGATTGGTTACAAGCTCCTCCCTGCATCGACTCTCTCTGATAGTTCTCACATTCATGGTAGATATAGTAGTATTGGTCTTGTATGTTGCAAGTGGTCTCCTATTGCGCGCTCTGCCGTCAAGCTTACTCCTCCCGTTCGGGTTTGGGGGCAAGAAAAATCCGAGTTTGCTCCAGGAGAGGTTATTTTAGGGACTTTAACCCTAGTGTTGATTTGGTTTGCCATCATGTGTTTTTTTTTCAATTGCTGTAATCACTGCGGTCGCAACTCCTGCAGCATGGTTTGTCCTTCTAGAATACTTGCCAGCCAAGGCTAATGAGTATATTCTACCCGGGTCTCAGTGATTTAAAGTGAAACCTAAAAAGCAATGATCGATAGTCCTCCATACTACTCCAATAGTCCTAGAACTACCAACCATTGCCCCCAGAGCTCCGTCAGTTAGCACTAACCGCAAGGTTTGGCCATCCAGGTGGCATGCACTACATTGCAATGCATCTTAGTCTTCGAGGACGTGGAGATGGGTAACTGCAAGAGAAGCGATTAGGGACAGGAGGGCTGATGGAATTGCCTCCTGTATCTACAACCTATAGTAAGGCAAAGCATGGAAAAAGGTGCATAGGAGAGGCATGCAGAGTAAGGAGCAAGATGGGAGATAGAGTAAAGGAAGAATTTGTGGTAGAGCAGAAGGTTGGAGTTGCGCTACTTACAGCCAGTTTTAAACCACCCTAATAATAACCCTAATAATTACTACTATCACCCAATTACTATATAACAACAGATCAGCTATTATACACTCTCTTGTCTTGTAAACAACTCTTGAAAACATGGATTTTGCCACCAAAATCAACTTTATATATTGCTTAGAACAAAAGTTATATGGCAAAATATTTTTTTTCCAAGATGGCGGCCATGCATGTATGTTAGACATTGGAACATAGCTAGAGCACTTGTGAACTCCCTTGTATTAAAAACATGTGGTTTGCCACCAAGTTTGACTTTATATGTTGCTCAGAACAAAAGTTATAGGGTAAATTATATTGGAAATGGCGGCCATTTTGAAATCTAAGATGGCGGCCAATCGGCAAATGGAAAAAAATGTTACCAATGGATTTCTGATACCTGAGGGTCTACTTTAGCTAATAAAACCAAAAAAAAACCATCCTTAGCAAAAAAAAATGCAAAATTACATAACATCCTACACTAAATTGTAATCGAGAATATATTGGAAGCCTCATCTACCGGGTTCGTTTCAAAGCGCGATTTAATTAATTTCAGTATTCAATGCTTACAACTTCGTCTTCGTAAACGGTGATATTACACAACCATCGATCCATACTTTCTTCTTCGCTTAAAATGTAATCTGTGAGATTTGCCAGGGAAAGAACAAATGATTTCATGGTGAATCAATGCTCTGTTCCAGATTTCCAGTAGGTGAGATCAGAATTGCTTTGACTTCCAAAGCTCAAGAAGAATATTGTCCAGTCCAATGACGTAGGTTGGCAGAAATTGTGTTGAAACTTGTATAACGTTATAATATAGATTCATCAGGATTGTTCATAAATATGTAATAAATTGTTCTTTTGACGAATCCAATACATCGTACTTACTAGTTACGTTTCGACTCCTTACTGAGCTGGAGTCTTCATCTGGCTGGCAACCTTCTGATTTGTCCTATTGGCACGATTCTCGCCGATGGAGGGCGGAGTTTCAATCAGTTGGTCGTAAATTTTATTCAACTTGTAAGCCCCCTCGTCCTTATTCATTGTGTCTTGTCCTCGCCTGCGGATCCAGATGGCTTCTTTGAGCCATCTCGTGGTTTTATGTCCTTCTTTGTCGATGATGTTGGCCTCTTCCCAATTTATGGCATGATTAGTGGCAGCCACATGGTCCGTGATGACCGACTTGTGTTGTTCACCTACTGACGCCTTTCTCACTGCCCGTGTGTAAGACCTAGCCTCAAATTTATCAACCTCAGTTTTGTGTTCTTTAAGTCTTGTCCCGAATAAGCGACCGCTCTCTCCTATGTAAGTTTTCTTACAACCGTTGCACGGAATTTCGTAAACAATTTCCGGAGTATGGTCTGGGTCCCGCTTGTCTTTTTGGTGGACTAACAATTTGCGAAGAGTCGTGTGTGGCTTCATAGCCGTGGCAAATTTCTTAAACACTCTTGAAACGTTATAATACTATCGTATTTCCAAGGCCTCGCTTTGATTAATATTGCAAATGCATATGTTCACATTTTTTTATTAGAAAGGGAAAACCGCTCTAGAGTTATGGCCGAAGAGGATCTTTCAACGGGACGATGAGTACCTTGAACTTGAAAGATTAGTAAAAGTAAGTGCTAACAACTACAAGAAGTAATAACCCTCGTTCTCCTGAGCTATTTCTTATAACATGCTCTTCTTTCCCTTTGACCCCTGGCTCCTTTCAGCCAACGCAATGTATGCCAAACGGGAAATATTCATAGCTTCACAACACAGCTTGACATTTGGTTCACAAGATTGCCCTTCAAAGATCCTCATATCCCAAATATTAAAGCAATGGAGGAATTGCAAACACGACACAATGGGCCGTATAAATAAAAACTAGCAATTGCTTATCAAGTAAAAGGTCCAGCATTATCAAAAGCTTGATAAGTAAAAGATCAGGCTCGAGCAATTGCTTAAATCTCTATAAATAACCTTTTACTTGACTAAACACCTTTTACTTTATCGGATAAGTAAATGGTCGGTGGATAGAACAATATCGGGGTATATAATCAGGAGTATACCAATAGCGGGGTATTCAAATGAACATGGACTTTTTATTAGATCAATAGCGAGTAATTTAAATGCACGTGGCAGTTTCCACCAATTTAAAGAAAGAAAACACACTTAAAATAATTAAATAAATTGTTTTGCTATGTATTAGTATATGCCTATTCTCAACACGAATATGACTAGTGCAGACAATTATCATGGATGTCGCGGATACTAAAGATTTTGATGGTGGCAGTGACAATGATAAGAAGGGTATTGGGAATAAACTAACGCTCAATGACTTGCTAGTTTCCATTAGTTAAAGATTACCCTGAGAAGAGCCAGCTACCAGGTGCCAAAGACAATAAGTCGAATGCACTTAAAAAGCAAGACAAAACCCTTGCTGCCAATACAGGGAAATCGATGGATGAAAAGCAAATCGCAAAGGAGGTTGCCAATATGAAATCACAGGTGAAAAAAAAACCGGATGCTGTATGCTGAGTTATGCTCATCACCTCATCAACCGATGTCTGAAAACCAAACCAGGATCCGCTAAGTACCGTAGAGTCGTTTAAATACGTTCAACTGGCGACAAACATCCACCACGAGTCTTAATATTTTCTTGCAGGAAAGTCTCTTTTTTGCAAGCCACTCCACACTCCTTATTAAATCGAAAGAGTCGATGATATTTGGCAGGATTGACCTCTTCACAATTCATTCTCATCTGATACACCTTAGCATTGTTATTGCATTCACGAATAGCGCCATGATGACATCACGTACACGATGTATACTGTATACAACACTGTTGTTTAAATAATAGCGCAAGCTCCTTATGTAGTATCTTGTAAAACTACAAGTAAATGCTACAGGACACTAGTAAAAGGTCGTCTTTATTTATATGTTAATAAGTAAAAGGTAATCCCGGGACCATTTACTTAAAAATTCAAGCAATTGCTTTTACTTACTAGTCCGACCATTTACAAGTTTTTATTTATACGGCCCAATAAAATGTTGTTTATTTGTTTGATTTACTTGTTGAAGATCTTATTTTTTAATGAAAATGTTTAATCTTTTAATCTTTGATCTTATTTTGTTATTACAATTTTTGAACCGATTGTTTGCTTATAAAGGATGCTAAGTTCAAGTTGTTAATGGAGAGTGGAGGGCGTCCTGTTAGTACCGTGAAGTTGTTTCTCGTCGGTCATCCGGCTGTTGGAAAGACAACGTTGAAGCATTCTCTAGCAAGGGTAATAGCATTAATATTATTATCATGTTATATGTTGTTCTCTGAACGTGTTATCTACTTGTGACTGTATTATCAGGGGTGTGCCACTCAGCTTGCCGATCGGAAGCCACTTTTAAATTAAAATTTGGTCGGCATAGAATTAGTGGCGCTATACCGATAAGGCGTGATTGTAGCAGACGACGCGACGCTGGCCACGCGTCTCTCAGACGACGCAATATGACAACGGGAGTGCACCATTTTGAATTATTTTTAACAGTCATCGCCCTGTCAACGATGAAAATTCTTCTAATTATGATGAATATGTCAAAATGATAAGATTAACATTCGCGATTACGTGTTTTTCACTACGAATTCAAAATTTAGGTTTCGCGTGGCCACAGTCGTCTGTGTAAATCTACAGCGCCCCAAAACCTATGCCGACCAAAAATGACGTTAAACCTGGTTAAACATTGTTAAACGCGTTAAACGCCGGTCATGGACGCATTCCGGACGATTACCCTAATTTATGTAAATATGCAAAAGGGACCGTTTTCGCTACGTACATCAGTACAGCACTTTTTCTTCTTTTTTGTATATAAAGCGCAAGTGTGAACAATAGCCCAACATACATTAGCAAGGTTAATGACCAGAGTGATTAAAAATCAAACTGGTAACTCTCGAAAGAGAGCTCTGAAAGGCCATTCAATTGGTTCACTGCAACCTCAGAAAATATGCATAAAACAAGACACACAAATGGGCAGAGGTTAAAAATGCCAAAGAAAGTGACATAATAATAAGATAAAAGCCCAAACATAGAGAACAACATCAAAATATTAATTATAAAAATATAATAATATCTGGAGGTCTGATGGGCATCAAGAGAACCTACACAACAAACTTGGGAACTAAATCTACCAGGAGCTGCCTGTTGTCACCTGTGGGGCATGATCGTACCACCAGCCCAGCTGGCTACATGCTTTACAGGACCACCATCTCCCCAACCAAGCATTAACCTACACTTAACCCATGACCACCATGCTATTATATATGCATCAGTCGGATGTTGAAAGGACTTGAATGAAGGGTGTCATAAAAGAGTGTGAAGGCTATGACAAGTTAAGAGTTTGAAAGAAGATGACCGTGCACACGGCACTTGAAAGCCTGGATTCCAGCTGCTGAAATGTTACCAACAATATCATCTGGAAGACTATTCCATAAGGGAACAGCAGTGTGAATGAAGCTTCTGTCTAAGCAGCGAGTTCTGGCTGTCGGCAGAGACAGAGCATGGACTGGCAGTGATACACTCGAACGGGTAGCACGGCGTTGGACACATGGTGCAGAAAGTAACCCTGCTAGATCTTGTGGGCAGTTGGTAGTATGCATCTTGTACAAGACCGTAGCCGCTGCTACCTGTCGCCTGTGAAGCAGGCTGTCAATTTTAAGCTTTGAACGAGCAGTAGCTTGCTTAGGATGGTGGGTGAAGCATTCGCCCAGCTTAGTGAAGCATACTCCATAATTCTGCAGACTTGCGACTTGTAGACAGTAGATCTACCTTTAGCCTCCAGTTTATTTGCAACTTTGCGTAGAGCGCCACGCTTTTGGCCAGCTTTAGTTGCAATGCCTGAGATGTACTTTGGCCAGGTAAGCTTGCTGTCAATGGTGACGCCCAAGATATCCAGTTCTTTTGTAGATGGTAGTTTGCACTCTCCAATTAAAGTAGATATCAAATACTATCCCTGGTTTTATCCGTAAACAGCCTATCAAAGAACTGTACTGTCGTAATGGAAAACTGCTTCCAATTTGATTCGATTCTCATCATAAAGCATTCCGTAGGATTGTTCACTTGTGTATATTTACGGTCGTAATCGGAAACACTGTAAGTGGCATTACTATTCGACCACGCATGCCCTGGTATAATAATTATATTCATGAAGCCCGACGTCAGCGTAGGCGTCTTGAGAACAAGTGGCGCAAAAGCCAGTCTGATACAGGTAGAAACCAGTACATGGAGCAGAAATGTGTTGTTGATGACCTAATAACTACCGAAAAAGGTACTTTCATGACAAACTGTTTTCTGCAAACAGTAAACAACAATTTGCTATTCTCAATGTGTTACTTAACAACGCTACCAAGCTGCTTCCAAGTTGTAGTTCTTTGTCTGATCTTGCAAATAGATTCGCTGATTTTTTTTGTTGAGAAAATTGAAAAGATCAGACGGAATCTTGATTTGGATAGCACCTTAGGTGGTTCACATGATGTCATTGTATTAGAACAGAGTATAGGTTCAAGTAACTGTGGTAGTAATGAAGATAAGACAGTTGGTGATGACTCGAGTTTTCAATCAGATAGTGTGAATAAGGTCGTATGTGTCGAGAGTGATGCCACTGAGCTTCATGAGTTGAAGCCTGTTTCTCTTGAGGAAATAGATCGTATCCTCAAGAAATGCTCTAATAAATCGTGTCTATCTATAACACCGATTATTAAGAAACAAAACATGGATCCTAATATTCTCAGTAATTATAGGCCTGTTTCTAACATCAAGGTGGTTGCTAAAATTGCCGAAATGGCGGCTTCTGCTAGGTTGACTGATCATCTCAATAGTAACAACTTAAATGAGACATTCCAATCAGCTTACAGACCATGTCATTCCACAAAGACCGCCCTTCTTAGGGTTAAGAATGATATTGCCACTGCAATTGAAAATAACAAAGCAGTCTTTCTTGTCATGCTAGATTGATCAGCTGCGTTTGATACAATTGATCCCACTATTTTTATCAACCGGCTTTATCATACTTTCCATATCAAGGGTCGTGCTCTAAAATGGTTTGCAAGCTACCTGCAGAACAGAAACAATCGTGTTTCCATCTCAGGTGAATTTTCTCAAGAACAGGTTTTAAACTTTGCGCTGCCTCAAGGTTCCATCTTGGGGCCTAGAGGATATACCATGTATACTCATCCAGTTGGAGACATTTTACGTATATAGGAATAATGTTAATTTTCATCTATGTTACCTTTGATCCTAGAAATGATGCTGAATGCGAGTTGGCACTTAATAGACTGAAGACATGTGTTCACGAAATTAAAACTTGGATGACGAAAAATATGCTGCAGCTTAATCAAGCAAAAACTGAGTTTTTTAGTGCAGCTTCTTCGAGATTTATTGGTCGCCTTTCGGATATTACATTCACTGTTGATGATGTCACTATCAAACCAACGTTGGCACTAAGAAATCTTGGAGTCACATTTGATCCTGTTCTGAACATGTCCCTTCAAATTTCATCTATTGTTAAGTGTGTCAGTTTTCATTTACGCAACCTTTCCCGGATCCGACGCTTCATGGACTATGACACTGCAAAGTTAGCTGTTCAGGCGCTTGTGTTTTCACGTATTGACTATGGTAACGCCTTGCTGCTCGGAGCCACTGAGTACGATCTAACTCGTCTTCAACGCCTACAAAATAGAGCCGCAAGACTGATATTTTTTGGTTGGTCGTGATACATCTAGTGCCCCATTGTTACGTCGTCTTTATTGGCTGCCGATCCGTAAACGTATTGAATTTAAGATCCTAATCATTGTCTACACATGTGTGAATACTCAAGCTCCAGAATACCTACAGAATCTCATAACTTTCAATAAGCCAATAATATGCTACTAGATCGTCACGTGATACCACACTCCTCTCAATAACAAGAACATGCACTGGAGATAAAGCGTTTCAAGTAGCAGGACCACGTCTATGGAATTCTCTTCCCCCTCAGCATGAGGAAGGCCAAAACAATTAGCGTTTTCAAAAAATGCTTAAAAACTCACTTGTTCGACTGAAGTTATTTTGGTTTTTTGTTCATGTTAATGTATTTATGTATAGTTCTGGCTGTAATTTAAGTATTATTGTATATGTTATTTTGGAAAAAGTGTACTTTAGGTCCCAGATACTGGTATACCAGTATCGACCGATACTGGTACATGAATTTTGCCAGTATCGCTCGATACTGGAACAATTTACATGTTCCAGTATCGGTCGATACTGGAACATCAAATTGAGTTCCAGTATCGCTCGATACTGGAACAATTCATGTGTTCCAGTATCGCCCGATACTGGAACGGTTTCATTCCAGTATCGACCGATACTGGAACAAATTAAATGTTCCAGTATCGCCCAATACTGGAACAGTTTGTTCCAGTATCGCTCGATACTGGAACATGTCAATCGTTCCAGTATCGCTCGATACTGGAACACAATTTGATGTTCCAGTATCGCTCGATACTGGAACACGTCAATCGTTCCAGTATCGCTCGATAATGATGTTGCGCTGCTTGCTCTGCTTTTATTACCCTTTTGCGGACGTGGCAGAAAAAGTATACACGTCGCGTACCAACCAAGCTTACACAACATAGGAGCAAATGTGCGTGCTAAAAATGGCACCACCGGTCATAAACGCTGCTCTCGGCTATAAGGCTATCCACACGCCGCGCGTTAGCCAACACTAAACATGTACAATCCGAACCTTGTTGTGACTTTTAATTAATTCTTTCATCATTTATTTTATTCAGAAAATTACAGTAGGCCTACTCTCAGAAGAAGAAGAAATATCCGACTTTTTTCTTCGTCTTTTTTTTTCGTATTCATCAACAACAAAATATATATATATTATTCCATGTGATATATTAAATAGTTTCTGAATCGATGCTATAGGCCGTCCTTGATATTTATTAAAATATTGTGATTTTTGCGTTGAAAACCCCATCTTTGTATTGAAAAACAAACAAGTAGCTATGTCATGACATTCCAATATCGAGCCTACAAATATAAAACGGCATGTTGAGGCCATGTTTATAATGTCATTGTGACGTCAAGCGTAAGATGTTTGTACTTGTCACGAATAACCAAACAAATGATAATAATGAAGTGTCTCAGACAACAGCTTCGACGGGTTCATCTAAAAAGAACATCCAGCTGCAGTCATTAAGAAACGGAAACACCGACACATATCAACACTAGACACTCGCCAACGTATATAATAAACCGCACGAGATAAGAGACGAACCTCCCAAAGATTCCCGTCGCTTGACATATCACAGGCAGTTGTGAATACCACAAAACGGCTCTTTTCAGAGCCACCCTATTTTCCAGAAAGAAAAAATAACCATACACATCAACTTCACCGATATTGTATTGGGTGATACTGGCACACTTTTCATGTTCCAGTATTGGGCGGTACTGGCACATTTGTAATGTCCTAGTATTGGGCAATACTGGTACATTTCTCATGTTCCAGTATTGGGCGATACTGGAACATTTTTCATGTACCAGTATCGGGCGATACTGGTACACATTCTACCAGTATTGACCGATACTGGAACAAAATTATGGACCAGTATCGATCGATACTGGTACATTATTTTGTTCCAGTATCGGGCAATACTGGAACATTTTAAACGTTCCAGTATCGAGCGATACTGGAACAAAAAAATGTACCAGTATCGAACGATACTGGGTGTTCTAGTATTGGTCGATACTAGTACAGTCTAGTATCTGGGAGCTAAAGTACACTTTTCCCAAATAAACCCTCAGAAAATGAATTGTACAGGTAGTTCCCATGACAGCTTAAATCAATCAAAACCTTTTTGAATGTAACTTAAGAAATATTTTGGTTGCATGGGTACACATGCAATTCGACAAACAAATATCACAGTTTCGATGAAAAAGAGTGCATCCTACGTGTATGTATTTTTATTTTGTAATAATGTGTTCATAATCCCGTAGTTTATGTTCGTCAGTCGTTTAATTGTTTTCACCATAAATTTAAGGTATAACTAATTATTGTACAGAGCTGCATCCCTGTTGCTCATGGTGAATCACGTCATTATAAGCTACATTACAGGGTGAATCCAAACGATCAGGTCCTGATTTTACCGAGTTTTAAACCAGTTACATTTTGAAATGAATTTGTTTATAGAAATGGCCAGCAAGAACAAGGACGCTTTGTTAGCTATAAAACTGACTTTTATTTCAATCTAATTGATTACTCGAAACGGGACTTATATCAATATCAAAACTCTGTAAAAAACAGTCTGTTACAACATACAAATGTAAAAGTTTAACGCGCGCCTTTGGAATTACTCAAACAATGGTGTGTTGGTATTCACAACGCTTACAATACAATAGGAAAAACAGGTTTTGTTGTCTTTGGAGTTATGTTTTTAAAAAGTTGACTGTTGAAGGTTTTTAAATGTTCAGAGGACTCCGTCAAAATATTGCATACATGATGTCCATGAGAAAATCAAATGATCATGGAACTGTTAGAAACATATATAATTTTTGTTTTACTCGAATTAGGCATGAGATACATTTGAAAGAAAATCAGGCACAGTTTTGGCTAACCCTCACAGGGTTTTGTAGCAATACAGTTAACAGGTAATAAGAGAAAAAGGGCGTGTGTCACCCCGGACATCGAACCCGGTCCGACGCGGCTGGAGTCCAACTCTACCTTCGCGTGATTGCGCAACGAGATTATGTTGGATTTAGCAGGGTTAGGGTTAAAAATACCAAGTGCATACGTAATTGCTATGAATATGTTTGTGCGATACTGAATGATATCATATTCAACAACTCCCCATACATACAGTACAGTAACAAAGCGTTGTCGATTTGAGTTCAACAACGCTGCTATGGGCAACAATCGCGCCGATCGATCCGCACCACGCGGATACTGTATTCATGCAATACGCGATCGCAGGCGCAATGTGTGTTGTTTTTGGATTGACCATGCCAACTGTTTTCATCGAGTTTTGAAAGTTAGTTTTGAAATTGTTAATAATGAAGTAGGCCTGCATAGGCCTGCACAATGTTCTTATTTGCATTGTCTATTTATGAAATGGCGTTCAAAACCCTGGTCGTTGTTGAACGGGATTAATTCATGTTTCAGCGTATGTGCATCACCAATCTACAGACGCGGGAACACCGTTGTCGATTGGTGATGCACAACGCTGAAACATGATTCAATCCCTTAATATCGTAATACTTCGCATGCAATATCGTGTCATATATGAGGGATTCAGCAAACAAAAATGTCGATCAAATGATTTTGTATTTATGAAATGTAAATAGTTTGTTGTGTTGTGTGAATAAAAAGAATTCGCGCTTTTCCGCCAATATGTTGTAATTCTGGATTGAAATGATGTATTGTCTGGAATACATCAAGTAGTATGTAGAAGCATGATAGCCTTTCTTGTAAACAACGAAGAAATGTGCCACTTTTTGAAGATTCTATAAGAACGGGACATTCATATTTTGACTCACTCTGTAGAAACGGTGTGATTGCCAAAGATCGCACTCAAATTGTTAGATGTGAATCAATCTGAAATCTGAAATCATAGAAGAGGAGGAAATACACGAAACATTGTATTTTTTTGTTTGTCGTAAACATTCAATTGAGGAATTTGTATGATGTGATGAATAATATGTATTGCCATACTTTATAGTACTCCTGCGTACAGCTAAAAGAACTAACCTGTGAAACACTTTATTTAAACAGAGTAAATATGCTGGATACATAGTTGAGAAGTTTAAGATTAAGAGCAAGCGCTGCCCAACGCCAGGAATAGAGGTCAAGAAAAGAAATGTAAAGCATGGCGGTTCCTTTATGATCTGGGACACTGCGGGACAGATAGAGTTCCGTGTAACACATGCGATGTTTCTGGGAGCCAGCAGAGGAATATTTGTCATTGTGTTCGATTGTGATTGTTCTAACGACAAACAGCGAGAGCAGGTATATACATCATAGACTAAAATAGTTAGGGAGCGTTCATAGTTACGGTGTGGTTATGTTTGTGGGCTGGGTGGGGGGCTGAACAATTTCCTTTTACTTTTGAACCTATCATTTTTACTGGACAATTTTCTGACCAATTGTCAAGGTCAAGAAACAGTTAATATTGTTATACAAAGTGACATTGAGCATTTTAATGCTCGATACTTAAAAGTATTCCCAATTTCATCAGAAATATAAACTAGTATACATACTATTCTATTTTACACATGGACACAACTGGGATGACAGCGAGTATCTGGAATGAGTCAGAAGGCACACTTAATCCTTTTACCAATGGCATGTGAAGAATTTCTGTAGTGGGGCTAGGGTCTCCATTACCCCAAATGAGCTCACTGCCCGTTATTGAGAGACATGCGCAATTTGTTTTCTTTCTATTTTACTATCTGTTTTTATATCACCCATGTCATATTATGTCTAACCCACTCTCTGTATTTCCGAATCTCCGGAAATTGGAACAGAAATCCCTGCGGTACTCTTTCCATAGAGACAACTACAGATTTTACTTTCATGCCCGCATTATACCCACAGGTCTTCAACTCAATTGCACACCAGCCCTTGGTACTCTACCGCTACAGTTACAGAGGGAGTGGAACAGAGTTCTATACAGTGCATCCACTCGCCTCATTAATATTCTCTCTCAACATTGTGAATCTTCCCTAGATGTTATGAATGAGGATATCCACAAGCTTCAACAGGAACTAGAGAACTACTGCTCAGATGCTCAATTTTTACAGTTTACTAATGAAATAAATGGTTCCTTATCTAGGCAGGGGACTGAACTCACCAACAAAAGGAACAAGAAGGTATCTGGCCTTTTGGCTAAGCAGAAACGGCACAAACACCGTCGGTTCAGACGCCTACCTCCTCCTGAGCCAGCCTCATCCACTGTCATTAACTTATCATCTTCCACCCTGTCTGATGCAGAACTCACACTTCTCTCTAGGGGCCTTAAATTCTGCCCCACTCCTCCTGATGTCAATCAAGTTGAGCTTAGCGAGGATCTCACTCAATATTATCGCAGGTTACGTCTCAAAGAATTCTTTCTTGATGCCCCACCATCTGTACCTGAGCCGTTCTACAAGAAGAGTACTTGGGTCCCTCCCAAGAACAGAGTCCCTGCCCTTGAGACTTATGTCCAAGTCGTTAGCACCCAGGTTAACACTTCTGATCATCTTTCCCGCAGATCTCATGATAATATCTCCAGGGAGGAACGGCAAACGCTGAATTCCATCAGGTTGCGGACAGACATCATCATCAAGTCAGCAGACAAAGGGTCAGCAGTAGTTGTCATGGACCGACAGAAATATATCGATGAAGCCATGCGTCAACTTGAGAACAGTACTAATTATACTGTTCTTGACTCAGATCCTACCACCACATTTTCTCAACAGATTCATCATATTGTGGACGATATGCATCATCGTCATGAGCTCTCCGACAAGGCCCATAAGTTTCTTTCTCCCATAGATTGCAGAGCTGCTCGCTTCTACTTACTTCCTAAGATCCACAAGCCTGATAATCCTGGTAGACCCATCATCTCTGGCAACGGCTCTCCTACTGAGAATATATCCCTCTATGTTGATAACTTCATTAAGCCTCTTGTTCCACAGGTTTCCTCCTACATCCATGACACCCCGGACTTTCTCAGGAAACTCGAAGTGATCAAGAACCAAGGTCCGAGCACTGCACTTGTTGGCACTTTCGATGTCAAATCCCTCTACACTAACATTCCCCACCAGGAAGGCATTGATGCCTGTTGTGCAGCTCTGGCCAAGGCTGGTCACTCCAGTCCACCCATATCAGACATTGAATGCCTCATGACCCATGTCCTAACCAAGAACAATTTCACTTTTATGGACAGGGACTATCTACAGATACATGGCACAGCTATGTGCACCAGGATGGCTCCTTCCTGGGCCTGTCTTTTCATGTCTAGGTTGGAAGAGCAATTACTAGCATCAGCTCCTTGTCGACCTTGGATTTGGTGGCGGTACATCGATGATGTATTCTTCATCTGGACCGGTGGCGAAAGCAGTCTACTCACATTCATTGATCATATGAACTAATTTCATAACACAATCAAGTTCACCTCTGATTACTCTCACCAACAGGCACACTTTCTTGATGTTACAATCGAGAAAGCTGAGAATGGTGTATTGAGCACAGACCTCTTCAGCAAGCCCACGGATACGCACCAGTATCTCCATGCGTCAAGCTGCCACCCCCGCCATTGTAAGACTGGTATAGCATATAGTCAGGCTCTTCGTATCCGTCGTATTTGTTCTAACAACTCAAGATTCTCATATCATTCACAGAATTTGAAGAAGCATCTGGTTGCTAGGGGCCACAGCTCTACCAAAGTTCAACAAGCTATCCAGAAAGTCCAATCTCTTCCGAGAGCCTCAGTCCTTGAGGAGATGTCCAGAAACCAAGACGCCACCCCCAGGATCCCCCTTGTCACCACCTTTCACCCTAACCTCCCTCCCCTACGTCACATTACTAACACCAACCACCACATCCTTCACACTTCAGACCGTCTTCGTCGTGCCGTCCCTGATAAACACATCATGGCCTACAGACGTCCTCGCAACCTCCGAGATATTTTAGTACGTGCCACCATTCCCCCCTGACTGATAATTCTGTCCCCGTTCAGCATGGCACCTCTGAGTGCGAGTCGACCAGCAGATGCGTGGTTTGCAGGGAGCACATCAGAGAAGGTGATTCCTTCACAAGTCACTCGACCCATGCCACCTACAAGACGAAGGGTCACATCACTTGCACTACCTCTAACGTTATCTATCCTTTGTCATGTAGAGTGTGTGGAGTCCAGTATGTTGGGGAAACAAAAAACTCAATGAAGAAGCGCTTCTATGGCCACAGATCGACGGTTAACACCAACAAGCCTCCTGTCGGGCAGCATTTTAATCTTCCCAACCACACCATGGCTGATATGATTTTACAGGGCATCGAGTCTTTAGGTAGCCGTTCAGAGGTTGTTCGCCTCAGCAGAGAGAAGCTATGGATGAAGCGCCTTCTCACTATCCAGCCCCACGGCCTAAACGTTCAGGAAGGCAACGACTAGACTCTACCCCTCCTCACCACTTCTCATTTGTTCTACTTTTGTATTAATTGATTCTTTTTGTTTCCCACTGATTACATTTTCACTTCATTTTTCACCTCATTACTTGTTATTTGTTTTCATCTTAGCATTGTCTCCCATGCACAGTTATTTTCATTATTTGTTCCAGTGCATTTCCATCTTTTCTCCTTCTAGACCCACTAGCCCACACTCTATTTGTTTTCCCATTTATTTATCTTTTCTCCTTCTAGACCCACTAGCCTAAACTCCATTTGTTTTCCCATTTATTTATTTATTTTCATTATTTCCCTTCCCCTTCCATATTTTTGTCTTTTACATGTTACATTCATTTAAATTTGTCCACATTTTCCTACTCTTTACATTATGGGTTTCACTGACCATTGTCATGTCTCACATCCTGTTGCCCCTTTTATCCAATCACCCATTGTCTAAGTCATCCTTTGTTACATTACCCACTCCATCAATCAGTTGTCAGTCTACATATCCCTTCTCCTATTCATCCATCTGTCACATCACCCTCTATTGTGTTTCATTTTTACCTGTCACTTCCTGCCTATTGTCTCCCTGTCTATATATAAGTTGTGTTTGTTGTATTCTGTGATATTGCCTTCGATAAAGATTCTGTTAGGATCGAAACGTCAGGCCCTCTTATAATTATTATATTTTACTATTTATTTGAAAGTTTCCAATTACTTTGTTTAAAACGTGCTTTAGATGGTATTCCTAGATATGCGCGCGTAGCACGCAAAAACAACAACATTTGTTTCGATCCCCCCGACTGACATTTAGAACTGGATGTTAGTAAATATTTAAAATGAGCTGAGTCGGTGTATTTCCTCCGAATGAAAGTCATAAGGTGGGGTCGACGCGACTCCACTACCCCCGTGTTGATGATTTTGTACCTGTGAACTTGGAATTGGACTCATGACCCGGACTGTAGAGACAAATGGACTTGGACTAGACTCAGCCTTGTGGACCTGCATTTGGAGATGGACCTACATTGACAATAGAGAATCCCTGCACATATTTCCGTTACTTCGCTCGCCCCACACTGTGGACAGGTACGCTGCTGGATGCCTCACCTGCCCCGGCACGCATATTAATGAGTACCAGATTATATTTATATGCCGGCACAACATTTTTAGAATTGTTAAATGTGTCTGAACAATGAATACATAATTAAGTACGTAGGGGTCTGGTTGAAAAGTACAGGAAAGTTTTCTTGAAACCTTTTGGCCCCCTTCTTTCAGGTTTGTTTAATCCCTCAATAGAGGATTTGGTGCTAGGTTAATTTCGTGCTGTCTTACACCAAGGATAAATCAGGTTTGTCAACACTTTTGTTAACCACTCCGTCTCTTTTGGAGCTTCAACACCTTTTGACCCTCCACCCCAACATTTTCCAGCACTCCCAAAGTATTTATGAAATAGCAACGGTCTCATAGGGAGCTCTCCCAATTACTAAATCCATATGTCAATAGTTTTCTTTCCCCTTTCGTCGGGTTACGTGTAGTCTTTTATTAGATTTCTTATGCTAAACATTTACCTTCGTCGGTGATAATATACAATACTGTTATATTTGATAATATTATATGAGATTATTTATTATTTGTTTAAGAGTAAATGTGAACAATAACCCAACAGCCATTCACAAGGTATATAGATCTAAGCGATTAGAAGTCAAACTGGTGAATTTACAAAGAGCTCTGATGATGGGCTAGTCAACTGGCTCACTGCAACTCTGACACGTAAACATTGCAAGTAACACAAATGGGCAGGACGTAAAAATGCCAATGAAATGAACGTGAGAATAAGAATAAATTAAACAAATAAAAACTACATTATGACACACATTCATTAAGTCTACCTCTTCTGCAGATTTTAGTTTACCATGGTCTTGCAACAAAGGTCACTCTCCACTCGTCAGCCAATTATGTCACGTGTATACGATAAACAATAACAATTTAACAATCGGTAACCCTTCCTTTTTTACTCGCATTTTAAAGATACTGTATTGGCTGAAATTCCTCAAGTCGGGGAACAACCCATCGGAGCAGCAAACCATCCTGTTGGTCGGTACACATCTTGATCGCTGTGATAACCCCATAACCTGTACGTACTAATATAGGTAGCTTTTGATAATTAATCATATCTAAGAATTGATAAAACCAAATCAGATAAAATCAACAGCATCTGAACTTCATGGTCAATAAGTTGGGTAAACACGTGCACGGCTTTTATTGAGACACCCTGTAGATAAAGAGGTTACTCACTAGCTGGGTATTCATTGAGGAACCACTTTTGCATTTAATTGACGACAAATTATGTCATCTCTATTACACTTTAAGAAAAAGAGCACATGCTGCATCTTAGAGCGTGTATCTACTGGGTAACTTGACGGTAATTACCGTTAAGTTGACCAGTAGAAACAGCCGGATAACGATAATTAACAATTAACGCTACATTTTGTAACCGCTAAAACCTTCACAAACCAGTATTAACGGTAACTTTCCCAGTAGAAACAGCCTCCCGTTAAATATTAACGTTAAGTTATGTGACCTGGACGTATACACTTGGTGCTGGACGCACTATGAGGCAGCCCTTTTCAGGTGGGCGGCATTGCTTGGTATAACAAAATGTCAAATGACGTGGCCCATCGATTAGGATCGTTAAAACTTAGCGGTAACTTTTTGCGAGCAGTTCTTAGCTACTGCCTTGAACACTATCGCCAAAATTGGTCACGAATATTCACCAGAATTGACATACGTAAAATATCTTCCTGGAAACAACGCAGCAAACAATTCAAGAACATCTGTAACGTAAATGTCGTTTCAAACACCGTTTATTGTTAGGAGTAACATTATCGAAAGGCTTTTTCCTAATTTGAATAACAACACGAACTCATCGCAGTGTTAGTTGACGGGATATTCAAATTTGAAAACAAAACGCGTACTGTGTCAATTGAAGTCCATATTAGGTATTTTGAGAAAAAGGCATTCAAGGTAATGGTCTACCTACCATTAAGTTTCTAAAAAGGGCTATTTTATTATAAGAAGCCCATAAGAAGCAGCTAATTGTTTACTTTTACAACAAATCTGAGCAGCGGCTTCAAAATAACATCAGATCAAAGTCGAAACTTAAACGCATTTCTTGTTAATATATTTGTTAAATTATCTTATGTGTTTATTGTTTTTCAACCAGCGATATTTTAAAGTTCTATTCCTTATGTATTCCATTACTTTAAACTAAATGAGCTTTTTACCTTGAAAATACTACTAACATTTGTGAAGATTCAAATAGTAATCTTATGCATGGTTTTAAATATGTAAATGCCGTACCTAATATGCATCATAATTCAAATCCGTGTGTGCCGTTTTGATCAACCGTAACAATGCGGGCGGTCGACTATCTATCAATAATTTGCCCGTCTTATGTCCGCGAGTAGAAAGGCAGAATGCGAACATGAATATTGTATTTACATGACGGTACATTTGAGAGGGTAACTTCCCAAATAATCAACCATTCTTACAGTGTAATATCTCAAATTAAAGAAGAGAAAATTCTCAATAACTATAATAATATGTTAGACTGTGCCATAGTCGATTTCATTTTTTACCTTTTTTACCTTTTTTTAAACTTTTTTTAAACCTTTTTTAAAAATTCATTTTCACTTATCCCCTTTATTCAGTGCCTGGTCTGTTGTCTAATGTTGCATGAAATATTCTTAATGTACCCAACGCCAATGATTACAATTCTTAATGTTTGTAATGAGGGCAGTATTGTCTATGGTCTGTCATTCTGTCGATATTGATATAATGAGTAAATTCCTAATGTCTCTAATGAGGGCAGTATTGTCGATGGTCTGTCATTCTGTCGATATTGATATAATGAGTAAACTCCTAATGTTTTTGATGAGGGTAGTATTGTCTATGGTCTGTCATTCTGTCGACATTGATATTATCAACAGAGGGCTCCCTTTAGTCCACTAGTAATACAGTGATTGCACCCGTTAGTGACCGACACGCCCCGAGGAAAAAACATAGACCTAGCACATAAAATCACTGACCAGGTGCTTTGAGGTTGGCTAATTCAAAATAAATGATGGTTACAAAAAATCTGAGATACATTAAATGAGCAAATTTCTTCTCGGCAGTTTGATACCTCATTCAACAAATCATTGATTTGTGTGTGATTACTGTCATAACTGGGTGTTATCTGAACGAGCCAGATGAATGGGTTTGGAGTGATAACCGCAATTTGCGGGACAAAGGGTGTGACTAGCTGTGAAAAATAAAAGTCTTAGCTGATTAGCTGTGAGTTTTTTTTCAGGGCGTAATGACACACAAATTAATGATTTCCTATACCTAGTGCAATTTTGATGTTGTTATGCGCGATCATTGAACTCGCCATAACTTTAAATATATCTATTCGATTTTGTTGAATGAGGTGAACTGCGGAGAAGAAATTTGCTCATTTAATGTACATCTCAGATTTTTTGGTACCGATTATCTCTTTTGAATTAGCTAGCTTCAAAGCACCTGGTCAGGGACTTTATGTGCTAGGTGTATATCATGTACATGTTAGAACTGGAATCGGTCACTTACGGCCTTAGTACACTGATTTCGAACGGCGAAGCCGTGAGGGACCTGGATAATCCACTCTACATTTTATGACTCCTAAGGGAGGCTCCGTGCAAAGAGAAGTTGCCAAACAAACAAATGCTCTTCGTTTAATTAATTTCAATATTGTTCTGACGTTTATAAATAGTTTCTTCTTATTTAAAAATTGGTGTAGAAATATTCACAGTTTAATTAGTTGACACTCCTATAGTATATAGAATAGTAGTACCGCGAATATTTGTGCACAAAGTTTACCAGCAAGGAACACCTCATGCTAATAGCACGTGTTTGTCCATCAACTTGTATGACATCTAAGGGTGCCGCCCTAACACCAATTGTTAGAATTGCTCCTTTGGTTAACGATGTGCGTGGAATAGTATATGGTTGGGCCCATGTAAATAATTTGTCAACATGATCTGGACGGGCCGGGAACCGCGCCAGAGTTTGGTCTGGCCGGGTTTGGTGGATAACCCAGGCCTCTCGCGGCTTGCGCCGCTCGTGTGATAGTATTATATCTCCGCGAGTGGCCGATTCCAGTTCTAGTACGTGTATACTAAGACCATAACCTATAACAATGTCAATCGTCATTACAATAGGGTTTTTGCTTCACCATCCACATTTCTTACCTTTTGAAACGAGGTATCACTCCTGTCAATGCGTGCTCATTCAAGCAGTACAACACCTGTGCGGTGTTCTGGGAAAGACCCTGGTTCAAGCTGCTTAACCATGATACTCCTTCAATACATCATTTAGCAACTTTTGAATTGAGGTATTCCTCCATTCAATGTGTGCTCATTCAAGCATTACAGCACCTGCGTGGTTATAGCCCGGTTCTAGTGTTGCTCGAACACGTACATTATGTGTGCCAAAAATCGTTTCGATGGAGAACCTCATTTAAACAAATATCAAGCATTATTGAACTGTGTATATCAGTTTTACAAAATGTGTCAAACTTTATATTGCGTTTGAAAACAAGATGACTTCTTTCTAATATCACATACATCTTACTTAAGCTATGCATCACCTAATTTTTACAATCGTATCACATGTCTTTATAGCAAAAGAAGCAGCTCAGAAAAACCTGAAATACGTCAGAGATCTGTTTAAGAAATACCTGAATATACACGACGAGGTTATTATGGTTGATAGTCGTCATTCTCACTCAAGTGAGCTGAAGAGACTGAAAGAAACGCTGGACAAACTTGCAGAACCACTACGTGTAAGTAGTTTACGAACATATTACATGGAAGTTGATGGCACACGGATGATGTAGTCTTTCAACAACAAAAAGTAACATGTTATAAATTGTAATGTAGACGTTCAATCATCGTTTTAACTTTTAATTTTCGTTATTGTGTTGTGTCCATTTACGGGACGTGTCCAATAGTCATGATAGTATAACGTAGTCGCAAAACTACATGGCAATTTTTGTTAATTTAAAGGTGACAACATCAATGGCTACTTCGGATGAATGGATCACACTGCCAATGAGTTCCACCATGTTCAGGGGTGAAACATGTTCCTCAGGGGTGAAACATGTTCCTTCTACAAATATCTAAACACACTTATTTATTATTTGATTATATAAAAAAAACCACGATCATATATTTTGCTTTGTGCTCTCTCATAAGCCTTCATCCATTATTTCATTTGAACAAACGGCTTAATCATGTTAATGATCAAAAACTGGGGAAACTGTTAAAATCATTGTATACGCCAATTGTTAAAAACATAAACCCCAACTAAATTGCTTTTGATTACCAATAATATTCGTTATTAAAACACAATGTCACTGAACTGAAGTTGAATATGATTGAAATGTTGATCAAATATCACATTATGTGTAATCGCTCAGTTGTACAATTGTGTTTTACATATTTGATTTTTTGTTACAAGATTGATATCTCTCCGTTTGCCCCAACCACATACTACAAAAAAGGACAACATTGAATGCGAAGATAGAGTATTGTCTAAGTATTCAATAGGTGTTGAATTAAAATCTAATTATACCTCAATATGGTTTAGTGTATTGAAATTTGACTTAGTGTCGGGTACTCCGATTCATGTTTTTCAAATTTAGTTTCAAATTTAATTTAAAGACAAACAAGTTATGAGCAAATACAAACCTATGTGTATTTGTATACGTCTTTAGGGTGAACAAATTCCAACAATATGCGACGAAATTGGCAAATGCAAGCAGGATTGGTGTACAAGTGAGAATAATATCATGTACTTAGCGGATTTTATGAAGAAGGTCCGATCTGAAATTGATAAGCTGGCTAGCGATGACTTGTTGAAGACAGCTTTGTGGTATATGCATCACACGGGAGAGGTAGGTCGTCAAAATGAATTATGAATTCATTTAAATTACACGATCGAATTGCATTTAAAAGCTAAATCATTGGTTGGGCTTATCTACTACTAATCCATTGCGCTTATTTTAGCGACCTGTTCCCCCTAACACGGGTGTAAAGTGATCATTTAGGGCAGTGGTTCTCAACCTTTTTGGCTCACGACCCCAGGCCTTTTGATATTCTTGGTCAGTACCGTGACCCCCCCCCCCCCCCCCAAAAAAAAAAAAAAAAATGTGAGCGTAGCGAGCAGGAAATTTAGCATATTTGAAAAAGTTTCTTTTGAGTTTTTATTTTAGGGCGAAATATAAAAATGTTCCCCCAAAAAGCTATATTTATGACCCCTTCATGACCCCCCTGGAAAACCCCAAACGACGGTTGAGAACCCCTGAGTTAGGGTATAGGGGGCGTTGAATCCGCAAACAAAGTGTTATTATGGGTCCTATAGCTATCAACTTACCATTGAACTTAAATTGTGTATTTTCATAACGTTTTGATTAGTACTTTGGGTACAATTATCATGACAATCGTATATTTGGATAGATTTTAGTGATCAAACAACAGAAAGCTGAACAGAAAGCTGTATGAGTTTGTAAAGTTTGAGTTTACAAACGGACGGGTTAAATCTGTAGAGATTAACACCATAGTCATCCAGAGCCGCGTCCCCTGCATGTGCCTCACAAAATATGTATTTGATAAGCACAGACAATGACAGTTGTAACAGCCAGCTTGTAAGCACTATCAGCTTGTGCTGCCCTCCACGACTTGGGACGGCGCGCGGCGTTGTGGGTTTAAGCGTTTGGCTCGGGGCTCTGTATACTTTGTTTCCCTTCTGGACAGTGAGGTCACTAACAGGCGCACCATTTACATATCGTCAGCTTAATAAAATAACCGCCTAAGTCATATTTACTACTTTTGAGAAATTTTAAAAAGAAGTATCTAGTTTCGTCAGCTTAACAAAATAATTGCCTACGTCATTTTTCATAGCTAATTCTTCTATCAATGCAATAGCTTCAATTGTTGTGATGGCTTTACTGAAGTCACACTGGTTGACTAAAACAATAACATTAATCTGCTTAAGTCACATGCCTGACTTAGGCAATTATACTTTTGATTTAGTAGCACGCTTTACAGTTGAGTAATGATTAAAGCACTTTAATAATCATACTATAATTTGTCTTATGGTGTATGTATGTATGTGTGTATCCATAAAGGCTTTCTCATTTTACGTCTAAACGCTGTGAACGTTGCACTGATAAAATATGATTATAATGTGAGTGTTATAAGCTATAAATGGCTGAAAACCGTACAGAATTGACCGAGATATGAGCAAAAGCGGGAAATCCAAAGCCTTTTCAGCACGGCTTTTGAGACTATTTCTACGGGCCATGTTTGTTTTTCTCATGCGTAAACTGTAACCAAGCAGTCGCCGCGCGTAGCACATAACGCGTCGCAGTGCGCCATCCAAAATAAATGCGCCCACGCACTACACCCACGCACCCCTACACACGCAGGCGGGCAAATATTAGAGAAATACGCTGAGTCACACGAGAGTTGGTTACGGTTTAGGCCTTGGGGTTGAGATAAGCTACGGGTCGGGGGCGGAGACGGGAACGGGGCGGGGACGGCAGAGCGGGCGGGGGCGGGAACGGCAGCGGGTCATAAGGTAACGAAATAATGTGGTTTCTGATAGAACAAACATGATATGATGAATCTAAATTACGTAACATGGTGTCAGATGTGGGATTTGATACTGTATGTGACACGCGGGCGGACAAATATTAGAGAAATACGGGAGATGGTTAAGGTGAGGCCTTGGCGTTGAAATAAGCCGCGGGGCGGGGAACATTAGGCCTTTGGGGTTGAGATATGACACGGGGCGGGGCGGGGCGGGGCGGTGACGAATGGGGGTTGTGTGTAATGATGTAATGTGGTTTGGGAGACAGGGGGTTAATGAAGAAATGTGATGCTAAATTGCATAACGGATATGCCACGGGCGGGGGCGGGCGGGGGCGGGATGGTGACGGTTGGGGTACGGGAGATGGTTAAGGTTTAGGCCTTGGAGTTAAAATATGCCACGGGGCGTGGGCGGGCGAGGGGTCGGGTATGTACAGGGGGTTCACGTGCACCTCCCCCAGTTCTCAACCAACCCCGATTTTGTGGGTGTCTACTAGGGTCCTTAAACACATTTTAGATGTTAAAAGTGAAACAAAAAACCGGATGCTCTCCAGATATCCAAGATGGCGTCCAAAATGGACGCCAAAACTGGTCAAATCTCATAAAATGACATAATAGCAATCAAATTGTATGGTAAAGTTGTAATAGTGTATTATACCTCTAGACATCCAGAACTTCTGCTTTTTTAACACACCTTAGTCCAAGATGGCCGTCAAAATGGCCGCCAAAAATTGTAAAATGCCATATATTGGCATATAAACCAATTATAGTATAGTTTTAACAATTGGATGTATGTGTTAGACCACTAAAAACTCATATCAAATTTTTGATTTGTTAACATACTTTATAACCAAAATGGTCGCCAAATTAATGGACAAAAATGGACGAAAGTGGTCAAAAATCCATGAAATATCATAATATCAACCAAAATGTATGATACAAATATAATTTTAACAATTGGATGTATGTGTTTCACCACTAGTAACTCTTTTCCAGTATTCTTGCTCTGTTCAAAACCCCAAAATGCTGCCAAAATGGCCCCCAAAATGGTTCCGAATTGGCTGCAAAAATTGTCAAATTCCATAAAATGGGATAATATTAACCTAAATGTATGATAAAAATATAGTTTTAATGATGGGATGAATGTATGAGACCACTAGTAAATCATATCTAGTATTTTTGCTTTGTTTACATACTTAAAAATCCAAAGTGGCCCCCAAAATGGGTCCCAAAATGACTGAACAAATTGTCGAAATTCCATAAAATGGTATAATATCAACCAAAATGTATGATGAAAGTTTAGTTTTTAAAATTGGGATGTATGTATTGGAACACTAGTAACTTATATCCAGTATATTTGCATTGTAATAACATACTTTAAATCCTAGATGGCCACCAAGATGTCCGCTGTAAATGTAAAACTAGTCTATATGAGTGAATGATAATCCACAATAGATATTGTTAGAGTGTATATTACATCACATTCACCAAATAGTATGTTCTAAACTGCTAAGCTATTGCTTTTAGATATAAGGCCCACATTTGTGACAATTTTGATTCTGTATAACTTTCCAAAATGGCTTCCAGAATGGTTAAGTTGATGTTAAATGATCTTAAACAAGTGTTTTGTATTGTAAATGACCATACTATGGTTGGGGAACCACTTTGGGGGCCATTTTTGATTTTGAACTGTGTTAACAAATCAAATATACTGGATATGTTAATAAAGCAAATGTTCTTGATATGAGTGTCTAGTGGTCTAATACATACATCCCACTATTAAAACTATACTTTCACTATACAATTTGATTGCTATCATGTCATTTTATGAGATTTGACCGGTTTGGGGGGGGGGGGGGGCATTTTGGACGCCATCGTGGATATCTGGAGAGCATCAGGGGTTTTTTCACTGTTAACATCTAAAATATGACCCTAAAATACACCCCAAAATATATAGTTGGTTTGGTTTAGTACTGGGGTGGTGCACATGAACCCCGTGTACATACCCCTGATTAGTAGGGCTATAATGTGGATCACACTAGATGTTACCACCAAATTAGGCTAACAGATGGGTTACAGGCAACAGTGTTACAACTTTGTTTTATTTTGTATTCATTTATACTGTTATATGGTTAAATACTGTAGTCCGGGTCCAAAATAAAATGTTTAATATAAAAAGTCACTTACTGAATTCCATGTATATCAACTATTATAGGCCTTTATCAAGGTTTACATCAACAAATCATGTCTCTGGCAACACTGACTGCCTTTAGTGCCATTTAAGTTGGTTTTTTTTCTCTTCATTTCAACATTCATTTCATGTATTCTATCATAAATATGACCAATTTGTTATATAATTTGTCAATTAAGACTTCCTTTAATGTATAATATTTGGCCATTCATTGCGGTTATTTTCAACCAAAGTGCTAACTTTCCGGCAACACTGTTGCTGTGCACTTGAAATACCAAAACATTTTGTTCCATGTTAATGTAGGTTGGTATCTTATCTACCATATATACAAGTGGCATTATCCACAAAGTGCCACTTTCGGCTTTAAAGCCCCATTAAATACCCCATTTTTCGCTTTGAGAAAATATGATGAAAACACCCCTATTTGAAATAATGGTTTGATCCAATGTTGAACACACACTTACATTTTAAAATCATTTTCTGAAAGAGCAAACATGGTTGTGCAATATGTGTAAAAGAAAAACTTCTACTCTAGCCCCTTTAGATGTACCAGTGCTTCTAATTTACCTATGTTTCATTACTTAAATAGTGTAAAAACTTGCAAAATTGGTGGGAAATCTTATTTTTGGCCGTTACCATGGCAACCGACATCTGATATCCATTTTTTTCTATTTTTGTATTATATGTACCCATACCGACCCATGCATGAAGTATTGCCAAAATCCATTTTTTGAAGTCTGCCAACTTTTTAAAAATATCTTTGATTTTTACAGCAACCCAGTCTTAAGTCCCTATGCGCTATCACAAACAAAAAACACAAACGCACAGTAACATGAGTAACAAAAGACAAAACAAAAATAAATTAAACATTAACATTAAATAGGTAAGTTTTTAGCAATGATTTGAACTGTTCAAGAGTTTTGGCGGATTTAACATGATTTATTATGGTAAATTGTTCCAAAGTTCAGCAGAAGCATCTTGAAAAGAACGGCGACCATATGAAGTAGAAGGTGAAGAAACATGCGCAAGAAGATAGTTTGAGCCAGAACGAAGACTGCGAGTGGGCTCGTATTGTTGAATAAGATCTTGTAGATACATAGGAGCAAGAGCTCGAGTACATTTAAATGTTATCAGAAGAATCTTGTAAATAATGCGAGATCTGATCGGTAACCAATGTAAGTCACGAAGGACGGGGGAAATGGGACAGCGAATCTTACACAGAGTAACAAGTCGAGCAGCTAAGTTTTGAATCTGTTGAAGTTTTGAGATTTGCGTATCAGGGAGGGCATAAAGTAATCAGGAGGTACCTCTAATTCTTCCCTAATACGTTGCACTCAAACGGGAAGAAATCATTTTCAATTTCTAGCTTAACCTAGGCCCCTGCAAGAAAACACATATAATACACTTGAATCCGGGGAACGCCGATCTTCGTTAACACGCACGTGGACAGACTGTCCTCCCCTATGTCAGAGGGGAGGGGCTAATAACTTTGTCACGAAGGCCTGATTATGTTAGGCCTGATATTAAAAAAAAATGGCTTACCTTGCCAGGATTCTAATAGAATAGTTTAAACATCACCTTCATTCTTCATTCTTCACTCTTTCTACTCTTGTTCATCTGGTTCATCTTCTCCTTCCCTCTTCTTACTTATTGCCTTCTGAAGGCCGTTCTTTTACAGCTCCCTGCTAATAAAAGCTTTGTTATCAATCAAAGGATACGGAATGCTGTTTGTCGCGATCCTTCATGAAGCTGAAAATTAATGTTCTATTAATGTTCTATTATATCATGCATATCAATTTATATTTATAATTACATAAATATTATAAATATATACACGGTAAATAATACGCCTGCGTGGTGTGAAACGAATACGGTCAATAATGACCAAACACTGAAACCCCTCACTCCACAACTAATGCACAGTTCACTGCGCATCATTTGCATAGCCTAACCTAGGTCACTGTACCAAATGAAAAGATATTGGTAAAGAGCTCAAATTGGTGAAATCATTACTTAAGCAATCATTTTATTAAGCTGACGATATGTGTCTTTCACCTATGTAACCTCGCTGCTTCCACCTCCTTTATACGCGTGAGTATATACAAGAGCGCTTACAGTAGGCACACGAGTGTTTGCACATGATTAGTGAATGAAGTAGTTACGTCACTGTTCCGTGATAGACAGATAGGCTGTAGCTGCAATTTAAATACAAATCTTAGAGTCAGGCCACAGCCATTATTCATAAACATGTGTTAATTGTCAGGTTTGAATAAATCCTGTTCAGTACATTTTTGTACAGTCATTTTGTTAAATAAATTCTCAAGACACAGCGAATGAG
The DNA here is from genome assembly GCA_035610835.1 of Ophiura sarsii. Lineage (NCBI taxonomy): Eukaryota > Metazoa > Echinodermata > Ophiuroidea > Amphilepidida > Ophiuridae > Ophiura > Ophiura sarsii. The sequence goes on along the minus strand of CM069447.1, from coordinate 76,457,049 downwards.
TGAGTTGCATGGTTGAGTAGAAAAAACACAATTTTTACTCCAAAATGTCATGTTTTACCAGTGCGTTTCTATTCGTTTAAAGCATAAACGACAAAATAATATATAATTTAGAGTGCCTTTGTTCGTAAGGCAATGGTCAAATACTATATTTTAGGCACATTAAGGGTCTCTTAAGGGGGGACTTGAGGAAGTTTTTTGTTGAATTTTGTTAGTGCTGTAATTATTCAACTATGACTCAAATGTATATAAAAGTATACTTTTTTGGAAAGGAAATGGATCAGAGAATCCAAATTTGGCATCAATTTTTACAAAAAATGTTGATTTTTTTAGAAAATCACAAAAATCACTTTTTTGACCCAATTTTTTTGAACAAAGCTAACAAACATAATTTTGAGTTAAAAATGCCCAAATCACTTGATGAAATTTTGACAAAAAAGTGTAAAAAAAATAATAATAATAAATTGTTCACGTTTTTTGGCACTTTTTGGTCAAAATTGCAAAAAATTATAGATTAGGTTTTTAAAAAAAATCATCCTTTCCAAAAATGTATACTTTTATATGCATTTGATTAATAGTTCAATAATTACAGCACTCACAAAATTCAAAAAATCAAATCAAAAACTTCCTCAAGTCCCCCCTTAGGCATTTACTTTACCATGCGAGGTCTTGTGGCCCAATGGATAAGGCAGTTGCCAAGCAAGCAACAGATCCTGGGTTCGACTCCCGGGCGAGATCGTTTTCCTATTATTGTCTCTTTTCTACCCACGACGGCGAACCTGTTTAAAATATTTATAATTTGTTTAATACCCGTCGTATATGCCTATTATTTCTACAAATATAATGTTAACTTTGTTTATTGTCATCAACCTTTAACTTAAGGAACTGATTAAATGTGGTTAAGTATTACTAATACATTTGTTGGCTAATACCTTTAGGAACTGAAGAGATGTGATTAAATAATACTAATATATTTTTTGGCCGTCTGGGCTGCATGGTATGGTGACTGACGGACCCACGGATCCCGTGTAAACAGGATGTATAGAGCGTGGTGCCGAGACCGGGTGAAGCCCACGCGTTGAGGCGGCCCAGTCGCCCCTAGCTAAAGTGTAGTGCAATTGTTACGCCATGGGGTCGGGTGGGTGGGTTAAGATAAAAGTTATGAATACAAACCGCACCTCTTTGTTACGTGAAGCCATGATGGATGATATTATGATTATGGTGGCTGCAGGGGAATCCTTTTGCGCTGGAGCACTGTCCAGCTGCTTGGATATTCGGCTGAGCCAATAAACTTAGTTTTTACAAACTCCTCCTAATACATACGTTAGGACGAAGAATATAATGCGATTTATTCCGTTCTTTGTTCGTTAGGTCGAAATATATTGCTTAAAATGACATTAATGCGACATTATTTTGGGAAAAAATCCTAATAAAAATGTTAATTCTCATTGTATTGCAATACAAATTAAAACACATAGAACGATAATATTAAAATATTGGTAATCGCGCGGTAAAAGAGGATTTTTAATCGACAGAAATACACTCTTGGCAATAGGAAAACAATTTAAGGTTCTTTTTGAAACTGACCGAAGGCACTCTACATAGATGTCAAATAAAGATGTAATATTGAAGAAAAACATCATGAGTTTGATAGCAATTCATCAAATAATATGAATAATAAGGCAACTGATATGTAACTATTATAACTTTGTGCACTCTCCATCTAACAACCTTTGCGTTAAAGTAAATAAGGTATTGCTGCCAATGAATTATTATCAAATAAAAAAGACAATTTCCTCTTCCTTTTCATGACGCGCATTAATAATAAAGTCATTAGTATCACCTACATTTTCGATCATATTAATCGTAAGCTAACCGATATGACTTTAATTACCGTTCGTTAATCATAATGTAGACATAACACATCACGCACTTGTCAAAGTACAGACACAAATTATTATTTATTATTTTGATATGAAAACATGGAAATTGTAAGCAAAAATTCATCTGTGAAAATCTTTTTAAGATTTCGAGATTAGACATGTTTTAAATTCCAAATACAATGGTATTTCATTGCTGTTGACACTTACAATTGTGTATATCATATTCATGAAACCTTCTACACATTTGAAAGTTGATCTATCACCAAGAAAAGGAGTCTATCGATCATATACAAAATAATATAAAAGCCTTTTTTTCCACACAAAAAATGCGCAATTTTACCCCAAATATGAGTCTAATATTTTGTGCCTTGAGAAATTCGTGTATCTTATATCACTACCAATAAGTGTGCTAAAGATGGCCGTTTTGTGAAGTTCTTAACGATCGAATCCATTACAAACCCTACTAGTTCGTTTTGTCATCTGAAAACAACTTCGATTTGAATCTTTTTCACCTCCCGTTTTGCTTCCTGGCATTGGACCGATGAGCAAATAATATTACGGAGTGACAGATTAGTGTACTGGCACCCTTTTTCGCCTGCTGGAACTAACTGAAGTTCTATTATTACACATCTCGTCTGTGTATAAATGAATATATTTGCAATTACCACTATCACTAGTGGAAACATCATCTCTTGCTATCTTGCAGTCATGCTCTCAGTACTCTGTCACTGTCATTTTTAGCGCCTTTACTTGTCTGCTATACCTGACTTCTGATATAATTTGCCCTGTTAGCTGGAGAATTCCAGACAACATACGTATATTGGCCCAATATTGGCCCAACATTGACAATATTGGCACTGGCATTATCTTGTTGACCAATATTTGGCTTATAATTATTGGGTTCCCATTGGCAATATTGGCATTGGCACTCTTCAATTGGCATGATGTTGGCAACCAATAAGGGGCACAATCTACCAGGGGCGGAAAGTGACACCATTGATTTGATATACAAATCCTGAGGTGGTCTAAACATTGCGGCCGCTGTTAAAAGTTATCGCTTCCCGGGCTTTTGGCTTGGATCTTGTGTCTTGTCCTGTCCCTTAACGATTTTTTTCCCTTGTCCGGGGTTTGCCCTTTGCCAAAGCTTGTCCTGGCCACGGGTTGGCCCGGGATCCGCTCACTCCTCTTTGGGGGTAATAAAATAAAATAAAGATATAATTCGTCTTACCAACCATTTCTCCAAGATCACCCAATATTAGGCGAGTGCCAATAATGGGCCGATGAGCAAATAATATTACGCCAATATTGGGCCAATGGAACATCAGTATTGAGCCAATAATTATTGTAATGTTGTCTGGGTTGTGATGTATGATTTGGCTAATTACCCTCGTGCTTAATATATCCCACTACTCTAAGTGAGTATTGGCAGCAGTTGAAGATGTAGATTATGGTACAGTTGTTATTATACCCGCACATGGGACACAGTCCTGAGGAAACCTGACTCCAAGTGTTTTTAGGTTTGCGGGAGCAGGTGTGTCTTGAACCGAATCTGACGTAAAACTCACTTCCAAGTAATCCGCCTTGATTCGCCATACTGTACAGATACTGGCATCTGGCCTTTATTGACTTCATTGACAAATGTGTTTAGGACTTTTTTTGCGTTCCATCTTGATTATCTGTTACATTCTCCTCCTTGATGAAACCTTTACGCTAGTATACTATTATAAATTTGAAGATGCTTTGCAGTTAATCGAGTTTTGAATTAATGTTGACCATTATTAAGCATATGCTATGCCTACCTACACACCCTTTACACATTTAATGAACTTGATTTCCCCAATATTCATAAACTCTCTTAACGCAAGTAATATCATTTTATCATTTTTTTTAAACTAGGTACATCATGCAAAGGTACCCTATGCAACGGTGGAGGACCAGAGGGACTTGATTATCCTTAATCCAAATTGGTTGACAACTAGCATGTTCGCTCCCATCTTTGCTAATCCAGACTTTAGATCTGATTACAGGGGATTAGAGCAGAAGGATGAGTATTGTGAGGACGACTTGCGATGTCATTTTAAAGAGATTGATCCACAGTTGTTGATTCAACTGTTAGATTACTTTGAATTAGCGTATAGGTAAGCAGTAGTATAACATTATAATTATGATACCTTATTTATACTAGTAAATATATTGATTGGCCTACTATTCTAACATAAATATTGCAAGGTAAGGTATTTCGTAGGATTTCATATAATAATGATCGTCAATATATCATTATTAACAATCTATTATGAAAACCCCAATCCATGCAGTCGAAAGTCACTTTGGGCGAAAACCCAAGTGTTATTATCAATATCAGAGAAAGTCAATAAAACACAAACATGAATTGGTTAAAACCCTTAACATCGTATGTAGTTATAACAATGGCGATTTGTTACGTTTAGTGCCAGTGTCGACTACGAAGAGGACCATTTGCATTTGCAGTTATAGCTCAGCAATTTATAAAGTACGGAAAGTCTCGTTTAGCAGTAACGATTTTAATGCAGGTCTGAATGCCAAAGTTTTATTTGGTGACATGCGATCAATAGACAATGAGTTCCATAGTTTTGATTCTCCAATCTTAAACTAAGATTCTACTTTATTATAACATGAGAATTCTATAAAGGCCTACAAAATAAAGCAAACCTGAAAAACTGGTCAATTTTACCACCATACACCAGTGTATGCAAATTGTCAAACACCGTACATCGTGAAGTATTCCGTTGATAAACATATAATTATGGTCACATGCTGTAGCAATAACAATGAGCAGAAAAATAACAGAGTGGAGCGAAATAGGCCGGGAGCCCAGAGAATTGATAACTTCATCGAATGTTGTAGCATGCATGTGAACATTGTGTTTTTGCCGTAGTGAATCGTAGTGTCTAGGATGGTTAACTAGCATAGTCTAGCAACAATCACTTTTGAATTGCGCAATTATACTGTGTACAACTTGAAACCGATGGCGGTGTTTTACTAGGTTTGCAACACATGAAAAATAGAAAGCTGTATTGAATTGTTGTCAATGTTACATGTGGTTCTATTAGAGTAATTGTTGAGGTTTTGGTTTGTGAGCAAGGGGCGTTTTAAATTACTTCATTTAAGTTCCGACATGTTTAAGTTCGTCAACATGGTTTTCCTAAAGGTGGCTTCCCTGGACACCAACGGATAAGCAATTCCTTGGTAATGAAGTATTAACTGGTAGTTTAAAACAACTGTGTTTTAACATTTTGATTGGGTTTCTCCGGGAGGACGTACGGACCTCTCAGGTGTATTTATTATTCCTTCAAAAAGACCGACATTTCCGAATATGGGTATATCGAATATAAAGAAAATGTGGGGAATATTTCTCTGATTTCTTTCTTGCCTTTCTCATGTTACCTTGTTGTAATACTATTTTTGATATACTCATTATGATCCCATCCCCTAACCCACGATTAGCAAGCTTTTACACTAGGCTGGGTATAATTCCTTAAATATGTTGCTGGTTGGTGAAACTAGAAGCCCGGAATATCACTTTGGTGTTACATTCAAACGTTGAGCTTCAACTTCAATTACAACAAGTGTTATTTCAGATTTTGTAAAATCAAAAGTTCAAATTTCGAAAAAACTAACAATATCGTATCCCTAGAGCTTATTTTAGTTTTAAAAATTAGCCTGATGGGTTAAAAGTCCAGTATTGTCCTAAAACACGCAAGTACTAGCTTCATGGCCAGTCAACCTGTCAACAATTATATCGCAAAATATACAGGTAATCGGAACGTAATGAGATCTTTCCTAATTCTCTTCATTACATTTTATAGAACCTCCGAACATACATTCATTATACCAGCCAAGCTACCCCCTGGAATCCCGAATATCACCTGGGAGGATAATGACAAATACATGAACCTCTTCGGTATTCGAATCGAATGTCGAGATGAAACCGACATGTTCTCAGTCGACACTTTCCCATGCCTACAAGTGAGATGTATGAATCGTTACGGAGAAGAAGGGGTAAAACCGATCTTGTCAAGATTTGGGTTGAAAGTGTTTGGTAAAGCTGAAGGCATGATCCAACTTACCGAGGATAAACGTGCCATCCACTTTGCTGTCCGTGTTCAGAAAGCGACAGAACGCTATGGTCTGGTGGAGCTGGAAGAGCTGCAAACCTTGGTCGAGAGACAACTTTCCCTACGCTCAATAGGCACCGATGTCAAAGTGTCGTATCTCAGTCCTAATGATCTGAGGGAAAGCAAAGACTTAGTAAAGAACGTCTATTACTACATTGAAGAAGAGGTGACTAAAGCTTCAGAGAATGATAACGGGCCTAAGGTGCTTGTTAACCCAAGAAAAAATGTTTCTGATCCAATTGATACAGTAATGGCCTGTATAGGTGAGTTAATTGTGAATTAATATAAACAAAACAACCAGGAATGCAAGGTGGTGGTGCAGTAGAATTTAAAGGAATCGGGCTGCGGTAACTACAGGCTGCGGAGCCCCAGTTAATTTTACTAATTTCTTTGAAAAGAAAAGTCCACCAATAATAACATTTGATAAACGTTCGAACATACCGTTTCGAATTTCAATTATAAATCACCGTTCAAAACGATGTTTACAAAGATTAGAAATGTTTTTTTTTCTTCAAGTTGACAAATCCAAGTTGGTTGGTATAATGACCCAATTTGGATTTGCATATATCAACGAATTTTGTGAATTCGTTGATATATAATATGCAGAAAAGAATTGGTGATAGAACACAGCCCTGATTTACTCATTCTATACAACTGAGTTTAACTTTAGATTGCACATTCATATACATAGTATCAATTAATTTCCACAACGTCCAACTAATACCAATATTCCATGCAGCGTGCAGGAGACCATATCTCCATACAGTATCAAATGCCTTTCGGAAATCCAAGAACGCCATATAAGTAGCTCTACCTGGATCTAGCCTACTTGCTGCAATATTCGTTAGTGTAAATATGTGGTCTTCACCACCCTGGACTTCTGAAAGGGCATTGTTGTAATCAAGGAAGTATGAGATGACATTTGCAACGATCCTATTAAAAATCTTAGAAATACAACATGTGAGAGTGATGCCCCTATACTAATTAAGATCTTTATGATCCCCTTTCTTAAAAATTGGAATAATGACACCCTCATTCCATTGCGATGGGGTTGCTTGTATTTCAAGGAGGTTCAGGAATAAATATAAAATTGATTGATTTAGACACGCACCCCCATTTTATGATTCTTACATTTTATTATAGCATCATTAATAATATTCAAGTCGATATCAATATCACTTATACAATTATTATCAATAGTATTATGAGTATATGACCTAATATCAACCACTGATCTCTTTACATCTATTGAATTATAATTCCCCTTTTCATGTTAAGTTCATATTCATTTTACCAAGAGTACTCCAATATTGTAAGACAGATTGATTCATGCTGTGTCTATTAAAGATAATCTTATTCGAGCCAGGGTCTTTGAGACAATGAACATCCTATTTACACTTTTTGCCCTTTAGATTTAGCCAGAAAGTACGGCATTGTGGACCACCCTCTTCAACTATTTGAATAGACCTCTTCAGACGTTTATCCATAATATTTTCCTTAATGAGGGATTTAACTCGGTGTCGATGTACTTGATATTCACTTCAGAGATTATCTCGTTGTACTTGATCACTCTTGTCACCTTTAGTCCATTGTCTATGTATTTTAAAAGCTGTCTTGCGTTTTTTAATGCTTTTTTCATCAATAGCTTTATCACACCAATTACGATGTCTTGAGTTAATTTCCTTGGTACCAATAGTTTTTGTAGCAGCATCCAGAATTTTAGATTTATAGGAAATCTTGTTAAATCTATAGTATTGGAGCACATTGATAATATTAATTCAAGCCGCATCAGAAATGAATATAAAATGCGTGTGCATGTGCAATATTTTATTCCAGCTGTTCGTTACCTATTCACTGTTTACGAATTGACAATTACTCTGTTGGTCTGTCTGGACACATCAATGCAGTTAAAACACATATACGCCTTGCGATCAATGGTCCAACACCGGCAATAATCCATAGCCCTCATGGCTTATCCATATCAAAACTCTTTGAAAAACACTTGGAAACGCATACCATCTCTTACGCGACTGGCGTAAGTTACGCCAGGTGCATGTTGATAGGTGACAACAGGGTTGTTCATATTCTTAACTCAAAATTGCAAAAAGTTTGGTAGTAGACAGTGGAATAATTGTTATCAAATAGCGAGCAAATCCATGCATACCATTGCCCGAGCCAAATCCAAGTGGAAGTTATTTAAAACAAATATCAAGAATAAGCCTGAGAACCACCATCTTTATAAATGGAGGCAACAAGTCCCACCTTTGAAAGACCATGGAAACATGTTAAAGCTTATTGATTCCGAAAAAGATGACCTCACGTGGGAAATCCATGATATATAAACTACCACGTGGCATTCTGAGCTTTGCTGTTAGATCATGCGGTGACGTTCTCTCTACCCCCCCCCCCCCCACCCCCCCCCCCCCCCCCCCCCCCCCCCCCCCCCCCCCCCCCCCCACCTCTCCCTACCTCTGGTTACGCCACTGCTCCGAACCTGGGGTAAGAGAAGCAAAACTTAATGCAAACCGTGTCAACATACGCAGACTCTCTTACATGTTCTTAGTAATGCAATATCTCTTGAACAATCTAGGTATACCTGGAGGCATAACAGGTATTCTGTCTCATTTGGCTCATGAAATCGAATAATAATCATTGTGCAATAATTATGTTGACCTCCCTTGCCATACAATCACAGGTAGTACAATCCCCCAAATATGATACCTACTGTTCAACGTCCCGATCTCGTGTTTATTAATGATAATGACAAATCTGTTTATATTCGAGCTGTTCCGTTTGAAACTAATATCGAAAATGCTCACAATCGTAAAATTGAGCGGTATCAAACACTCAAAGCTGATATATCAAAGAACGGTTTTTGCAACCTCAACAGCGAAGAGATCGGTTCGAGGGGTCTTGTCCCTGGTGAGATTCTGAAGAGGCAGCATACTGCGTTTAGGTCTGTTGGGGCTAAACTTTCCAATCCTGACATTAAAGAGATTAATACAGTCTCATTGCTGTGCTGTTACACGATCTGGAATGCTCGCCATACATGATTTAAATCTTAAATTATTCATAATGTTGATGTTTGTATTGTCTTGTCCTGTCTTTTCCTGCCTATACATGTATGTGGGTCGGTCAGTGCCAACATCGTCTTCCCCATGCTGGTGCTTTGCGTTGCCTAATGTCATTTGCTGTACTCTATATCTAATCCAGGCACCAAGATATTTAAACTCCAACTTAATACCATCCTTTATATAATTATAAGGATCACTTGTGCCTTTGTTATATGACATGACATAAACCTTGTATTGCCAGCATATATTTTTAGACCAACCTCCGCTACTGATGTTTCAACTCTTTGCGGCAGATATTATGCTTGATGAAATTAGGGTTAGGGTTAGGATGAAATTTCTCTGGCAACAATGTAATGGTGAACATTTTGTCAACACCACAGGCCATATCCGCCTACTTCTACACCTGCTAAGATGAAAACCAAGCTCTTTTTTTTCCTTCATTGGCCATCCTCAGGGCAAAGTCCAGCACAATCAAAACAGTTTGGGGGTGGGGGACGAGTGTGTTTCCCTATAGAACTCCAGCCTCGATTTCAAACTGTGCAGTCTCTCCATCAAGAGAGATCACCTTAGCCGTGGTATTCTCATACAATCTTCCGATGACTTCGACGACCTGTTTTGTTATTCCACAAACTTGTGGAATGTTCAGTATTTTGCCACAGTGGATAGTGTCAAAGGCCTTTGTAAAAACAATGTAGGTGGACACATGTTACGAATGGTGTATTGTGCTTATGATGAAGTAAATCCCATTGGCATGCATCTGTCTGATCTATGCAATCCTCTTTACAGGGCATATCAAGTGCAAAGGGTTGATTTAGGCGATCTTAAACAAACAAATGCGTATGGAGGAGTAAGCTGGAAAGCCAATAAGGCCTGTAAAAATCTGACAACGAATAAAACAAGACAAAGACATACAAGAACGAGCTCAAAAAACTGAATTATTCGTATTTTTGGATGATGTTTTTTTAAGTTGGTTTCAGAAATGGATCACAGATTATTTTATTAATTTTGGTAATGAATTCCAAAGGATGGGACCACGCGTTAGAATAGCATGGTCGGAAAATGATTTCTTATTATTTGTCAAATTAAAATCATACAGGTCTCCTCTGTCCACACATAATTGTCTTTCCATTTTTAGGGCACTTTTGAGTCAAAATGTCACAACACATAATATTAGGTTAAAAATGAGAAATTCGTTCCTATGTTAGTGTCTTTACATCATAATCAAGCTATTTGGGCATTTTTTAAACATATTTTATTTTGATAGCTTTGCTATAAAAATGTAAAACCCCGTCGCTTATACACTTACCTCTATTTAATTCAACTTGCCGTTTACCAGCAAGATCGGTGGCTTAGTGGTTAAAGCGCCTGGTTATTGGTCAGGAGACCGGGGCTCAATTTCCCACCGCCTGCTTATTTTTCTTTGGGACGTTCTCCGGCGTTTGTTAATATTTGTTGTTATATTGGGCCGTACAAATAAAAACTAGCAATTGCTTTTACTAGCCTTTTACTTAAATCTTTATAAATAAAAGTAAGCAATTACTTGCTAGTAAATGGTCGGACTAGTAAGTAAAAGCAATTGCTTGCATTTTTAAGTAAATGGTCGCGGGATTACCTTTTACTTATTAACATATAAAAAAAGACGACCTTTTACTAGCATTTACTTGTAGTTTTACACGATACTACATGATTAAATTGAAGTGGAAACTGCCACCTGTATTTAAATTACTCGCTATTGATTTAATAAAAAGTCCATGTTCATTTGAATACCCCGCTATTGTTATACTCCTGATTATATACCCCGCTATTGTGCTACCCTCCGACCATTTACTTATCCGATCAAGTAAAAGGTGTTTAGTCAAGTAAAAGGTTATTTATAGAGATTTAAGCAATTGCTCGAGCCTGATCATTTACTTATCAACCTTTTGCTAATGCTGGACCTTTTACTTGATAAGCAATTGCTAGTTTTTATTTATACGGCCCATTGTCTATTGTAAAACACCGTAGGTTGGTAAACTGCTTTATAATATATTATATGTAATATAAAATAATATACACAAAAGGTGGCTACAAAATTAGATTCTCTGATCCATTTCCTTTACTTTTATAGACATAGTTATAGTTAATAATGAAAGCACTCACACAATTCAAATGTGACTTCCTTGCGTCCCCCTTTAATATTGAACATCGTGATATTTAAATACCAATGCATCAACTAGTCGCTGAAACGAACGCAGATACAAAAACACGCGTGTAGTTGCTGCTATCTTTAGACGATATGACGGGGCGAGATTTTGTAAAAATATGTAATTACATTGTGTTCATTTATTCTATTGAAAATAATTATTAAATAAATTACAAGTATTGTTTCATTGAAATAGAACATATTCAGTGTCGTGGTATTTTAATGTACCAATTAGCCGTTGCAAACACACACTAAGGTGGCCTAAATGTACACATTCATGTTTCAGATAATAATATTACGCATTTTACGGGATCTTTTAGCCAACATTGGGTCTTCACCGTGTGACATCGTTTTACTGCTGTTTTGAATAAAACAATTCAGATAAATTATTCCAAAAAAGCTAACATTATATGCTAAAACCAGACGACGATGGTCACGCGATTTCATCGTTATAATATGGCAACGGGAGTGCGCCATTTTGAAATAATATTAACAGTCATCGCCCGGTTAACGATGAAAATAATTTAAAAATAGCATTTACAATGGAGTTGGTTAGCCAACTCCAACGGTTTTGATCTTCTAATTATGATGAATTATTCAAAATGATATTCTCGATTACGTGTTGTTCCAATACGACCATTGTCGTCTGCTAAAAGTGTGAGGTACAGACCCCCTCCCCCGAAAAACACACCCGCACCTACTTATCGATGTTTACGGTCGGTCGCTGAGGGCAACAAACCAATATTTGTTGGCCTACTGCACTTCTAACGACGTCAATGTTGATGGTTGATCTTCCAGTCTTTTAACAGCCACATTTTGGTTTTAGGAAAATTCCATACATACATAGTCGAGTACCAACCCATGTGAGGACCCGTATTAAAACACGTATAAAAAGTGCATAGAAATTACAGACAATCTGAGGGCATTCTTTTTTTTTTTTTACCATAGGGACTTTTGTATGGTATGTGTATTGACGTCGAAGGGAGGACATGACCATACATACCTTAGGGGGGTAAGGACCCTCCTCTTGTACGTTTTTATGCATAAAAAAGGGAGGACGTCAAAAAAGGTCCTCACATTGGTTTTTTGTCCTCACATTGCCGGCTGATAGGGACAAAGGTCCTCGGATTAGACCCAAGCGTGTGTCTGTACGGACCGACCGTGTAAACAAACAAACAAACAAACCCTACACACATACGATATTTTATAAGCACTCTTTCATTTAGATCGCGGCGCTGGCAGCAAACATCACAATCAACAAAAATGTACACATAAAAATAGTACTACATATATACAGAAAGAACATTAAATAGAAAACAAGTGAGTCTTCATGTGTTTCTTGAAAAATTTCTTGATTCCATAGTTTAGGACCAGCAACAGTGAACGATTTATCTACGGCACAGTTTTGTGTATGCTGAACAAGTAAGAGAGATCAATCAGACCTGGTCGATCGACCAGCGACCAGGTCGACCAGGTTCACAGTGAACAATGCACTACTTAAAATAGATTTCATTAATACATTTATAAATATTTACACACAACTTGTAGCGGAAGCCAATATTAATAATACAAATATGATAATACATTAGAAAACACATAAACAATTATAGTGAATCACTTTATCCAACATTTGGTTTCACCAAGTCCCTAAAATTAAAATTAAAAAAAACAAAACAAAAAAACAATACATGAACATTTTGATTCAAATGTACTGGTACCAATGAAAAGGAAAGATCTTGGCATAGCAACTGCCAGTAAAATGTAATCTGTTAATTTGTTGCATATCTTATAAAGTTATTATAATACACTCAGACAAAATATTTCTAAGCTTCATTAAGACAAATTCTTCATTGTATTTTTGCATTTGTAGCTATATACATTTTTATAGTTATTTGCCGTTTTTGCATGAAGTGGTTACTAATCGAAAGCGATTATTACCCGTTCTTTTGGGAGATTTAAAATTGTTGTAGTTTTAGTAAGTTTGAGTCAAGGCGCATAGTCATTTGGCGGGAAATTACACGGAGTTCCACGCTTTTCAATTGCTGCGGCAGCTGTTCGATCATTGCGCTGCGCGCTGAATTTTCCAGTGCGTAATACTAGACGCGCCGCTTATCATCCGCGACGCAGACGCGAGAAACAAAAAACGCAAAACATTGTCTAAAAATGTAAATAACGGCCAATCTGACTATCATTTAAATTTCAGTTTTCTTCCAAATTCTTCACTTTGTGACAATACAAATTGTATCTGATTCTGAGTTTATTTCGATTGTTCATATAGTCGCCTTTTAGGTCACACGCCCCGTGTATTCTCTAAACAATTAGCTTTATATGGTGAAAAATGTCAATATTTTTACTAAATCGATGTTTTCTAGAAGTTCAAATTTGAAGGATTTGTTTTCTCTCGAATTTTCAGACAACATAACTATAAATATATCAAACTATCAGGTATCCTTTTACCACCATTGGGAAGAGGACTTTCAGCGCTAGGATCTGTTTTCTCAATTGTTCGATTACGGATTTCAAACTCGAGATACGCATTCATTTCTAGTTTAATGTATGCAAAAAACCCATAATTTACACTTTTCCAATGTTTGTAGCAATATTTCAAAAAACTAAGCAGATTGTGGAAACAAAACCGATCATAGACAAAATTGTCTTGTTTACAAAAATCTATATTAGAACATAAATGTAACAAATGGTCCATTTTCTCAATATTTAGTTTATTTGGTATCACATTGATCAATAAATGTATTCTTTAATGTACTTTTATTCAATATTCTCAAACTTAGAATCAAAAGTTGATCATCAAAATAAAAGGGTTGACACTTAATGTTGACGTCATGTAGTTGTTGCTTGGGTATGTGTGGACAGAGGAGACCTGTATCTATTATACAAACCAATGACTCACCATTTTGACCTCTCACTCTATACACTATCATTAATACACATGACCTTTATACATAATTTGTAAAAAGTAATGTTACTGAAGATTATTTGTTTATTAAAAGGTATCCGTGCAAGACGTGAAGTACATGTTTTGAACAGAGCAAGGATACTTCTTCGAGATCATTTACTACTTAACCCAGGTGTGTTAAGAGATCTTTCGTCCAAAGACGTGCTAACAGACGAGGAAAGGCAAGAGGTTGAACACGTAAATGTTAAACAGCACCAGGTGGATAAGTTGATTGATTTTCTGTTGACGAAATCAACCAAGGTCTACCAGACATTCGTGGAGTTTCTTGAAACGCACGACCATCAGCTTTTCCTAGAGCTCAACACTTTAGAGAATGAGTGTTTTAAAGGTAGGTGCATACACCAGAGTAAATTTTGTAATGTTAAAGAAATCATGGTGAAGTTCAAAAAAAAATTCTTTTTCTGATTTGACTAGGTGATTTTGAAAATGTTTGATTCAATTTTGTGAAACATTACTGTGTAGGTGTCGACTTTTCTCGATTTATCGGGTTTTGGTAAAAAAACCTGATCAATACAAAAATGAATGTATCAATAATTATATACAGCGTGTATCAAAAAGAACGCAGCACTCTTTGTCGAGAGCTGTACGGTTACAGTAAAAAACAAATCACTCTAAAACTTATTATCACTCTAAAAATATTCTGTTAGGTCTACGTATTGGCTATCACGTTATCGATTATTTATTCGCTGAGATATTAAAAGTATAAGTAGAAAAGGGCAAAACACGTTTTACATCGTTCGTTCTAAAAAACTTGGATTTTGCCTGTCCGATTAGTGTTATGGGTTAACAGTTTAATAACTATGTAACCTTAATGTCTGGAATTGTTTATCTTAATTTCCCTTGTTTGAGTAAAGTGGTACATAAAATCATTGAATCGTGTAATCTGATAATCATTCGACCATTTGATTACTTCAATCAAAAAAGGATCGCTTCCAGGGCCCGGTTCCAGGGGCATGTTATTGGTTCCAAGATGGAACCCCCGCTCATAGATCCCGGGCAGTTCACGACATTTATTTATTGGACATGCTATAGGGAGTGGCCAGCTCGCTCTCCAGATCTTACACCGTTAGACTTTTTTTCTTTTGGGGTTATGTTAAGTCCCAAGTTTTCCAGACACCACCAACTACTCTCCAAGATCTTAGGAACCGCATCACAAACGCTATTCAGGGAATCAGGCGCACTCGGATGAGACGTCGAGCAGTGCTTCACATGCAGGAATGTGCTTGTCGATGCATCTTAAAACATGGACAGCATTTTGAGGGTCGAGCAGCACCATAATGGCCCATTCACAACAGACTAACCATGACTGAGTCATACAAGACAATTACTACCTTCACTGGACTATTCCATTTGTTTATCTTTTGAATAATGTGCCATACTGTTTAATTTATGACACTAACGAGAGAAAAAAGAGAGAGGATTTTCAAACAGAATTTGTAATCTGGATTTTTAAGTTGTGTCATTAACTATCAACTAAGTGATTGCCAGATTTAATTAATATTGTATTGATAATGTAATAGCCAGACATTTGATACCTTTAACATGACATTTTCTTCTCAGAATGATGAGTTTGATTCAAATTATTTAAGTAAAATTAGTTATTAAAGTGTTTTGCTAATATTATTCACCTGACAAGAAAATCAGGCATACAGGATAAACGATGTAGACCCGTCTACATGTCTATGACACGTTGATATCTTTCAGCAACTGATTGTTGTGTTAGTAATATCTCTTAGTATCTCATGAATTCTGTATATTATATTTCAGGTTGCGTCTCATCCCCGTCACCCCACTGTTTTACCTTTTAAACATGTTTTGCACCTGTCTACGTGTATCGTTGATATCTCAGCGAATCAATACTCGATATGTGATAGCCGATAAGTGGACCTAACAGAATATATAAATCTCAGAGTGATTTGTGATTTGCCGTAATCGTAGAGCTCGCGACAAAAAGTGTTGCGGTTTTGTTGATACACCCTGCACACATCGGTATTAATGACAATAATCAATAGATTATTCCCATTATTTGGATATCTAGGAAATAAATGAGAACGGTATTGAATTACGCGGTTTGTTATTTAAATGTTGGTACTAAGGTAACTACATATCAATTCTTGATTTCATAAACAACCTGTCAGCAGAGGACGCATCACATTGTAATGTTGTATGGAGTGGGTTACCTTTGGCCGGTGATAAATTAGCACGTTTTCCATGCTGTTTATGTTACATCATCGCGAAATGTATAAGCTTTGTAATTTCCAAAGAGTAGATACAGCATTTAATTGATCAGACATTTATTTGACCAAGTATTACAATCCTCTTGGGAAGTCTGAGATCTCACAGAAGGAAGAAGCATGCATCTAGAGTAAAATCAAGTGACAATACAAGCGATAATACAATTACACTTAACATAAGTTATAAAAAAAACACCTGAGTACTGAACACTTGCCAAAGTATGAAATAGAAATTAATTTTAGGTTTTGAATGATGGACATAGGTATACAAACTAATGTGCATGAGGACTATGACAATAAAAAGATATCTCACAGCTGTCTTGTCTTGGCATGCTCATTTAATCTCTGTGGCTTGGCATATTATTTGCATGGGAATACACATGACAAAGTTGTATAAAATGATTATGAATATACTCCCGTCAATGCTTAAAAAACCGTCATTGCTGGGAGTTAATGCTAGCTAGAGCTATGTACAGGAACATATGAACAGTGGTGCCTCAAGTGTGTACGGATGACTAGCCAAGTCTAATACTGACAACTAAGGATGTTGAGGCATATGTTTCATTCGATGTAACGTGGTACGTGTGTGGGCCGCAACTTTTTCAATGATTTAGTAACAACTGTGGTATTTGAATGTGGAAACGAAACCTACTTTGAGGTTTTTTAAATCAAAGTGGGAAGCATGCTTTGAGTTGTCTTACATCTAAGTAAGAAACATGCTTTGAGATTTTTTACATCTAAGTAGGACACATGTTTTGAGGTTTCTTACATCTAAGTGGGAAACATAAATAATAATTATAATAAAGGTCTAAATGTTATTGTCATCGCAGCCAACTGGCTGAATTGTAACAACATTACAAATCAAATATATTAATAAGCAATGCAACGTCCAGGCAGCAGCTAAATCAGCGCCAAGTTGCGACATAAACCAACATACATAACCCCTATATAGTAACCCACAATAGGCAATGTAGACTAAGTGCCTTGCCCAAGGACAAAAACACATTGGCACCAGCGGGCTAGAACTCACGACCTTGTGATCATGAGACCGGCCACTACTAAGGTTGGGATAACCTTTTTTTCAGAAGCAGTTTTTTTGGTATTTTGGAGACATTATACATTTATAAATACATAATATTCTTAAACTAAATTATCTTGGGCATGTATGTTATGGTGAAGATAACATTAATATTGTGAGGCTCTGATTAAAAATTAAGAAAATGGTGCAACTATGGATGTATTATTCCCTACTTTCACAAGCCTAAAGGTATATCGTTGAGAATGTGGCAGGTGTAACAACACTAATTGTATCGTTGTATTACAGAGCATGTAGAACAGGAACATCTGGATGCAACATATAATCCACACTATAAAACAGAATCAGCTGAATCCCAAGAGCATGCGCAGGCGTCAAGCAACATATAATCCACACCAGAAGACATATTCAGCTGAGCATTGGTCAAGCGTAACCTTGATAAATCAGACTGTGATGTCGTCACATTGCTCTGAAATCAGGTCACAATGCAATCAGTTCCAGCAGTAACTGCCACTGGTTCCAGGGAGCTAATGATCTATTATGATTAGCATCCAGCACCAACAATGTTACAAACATTGAGTAACCGCCAAGGACGGACTGCAAGATAATTGGAAAGAACGTCTGCTTGATGCTCTTCAGGAAAATGATAACCTTGTAAAATATGTACATGATGTTTACGATATTTGTAATGCAAGTTTGTTGAAGTTGTATACGAAGGTTGTATACATAGGCTTAGTTATATATACTATGGCGAACCGTGTTATGGCAGTTACTTTAATCGACTATTACACATGACCTCTTGCAAAATTGTACCAGGCTTGGATTCGAAGCTGGACATTTTGAAGAGCTGGCAAGAGATTTGCTGACAATGTTGATGAGATTTTAATCCGATATAATAATTAATGGAATAAAATAAAATATGCTTACATAACACAGTCCTCATAGTAACTGGCCAGGTAATTCATACACTCTTAATTCCAAAACTATAGCTCCTGGTTAAAAAATATTAAATTAGAAATTAGAAAGATATTTCTTCTCTGATTTTAGATAATACGCGTGGAGATTGACTGAATATTAACACGACAATGTATGAACGCAACAAATTCGTTTCTCATTTTAGCATTGTGTATTTCTACACGCAGCCTCGATGTATAGCAATAGACATATTATTAATACGATGAGGGTTGGGGATGCTTCAATTGGTCTATGCAGTCCTGTCACACTACCTGACGATGAAGGTTGGGGATGCTTCAAT
Source organism: Ophiura sarsii (assembly GCA_035610835.1). Taxonomy (NCBI): domain Eukaryota; kingdom Metazoa; phylum Echinodermata; class Ophiuroidea; order Amphilepidida; family Ophiuridae; genus Ophiura; species Ophiura sarsii. Next base: position 76,438,260 of record CM069447.1, on the reverse strand, counting down.
TGATCTATGCAGTCCTGTCACACTACCTGACGATGAGGGTTGGGGATGCTTCAATTGATCCTGTCACACTATGGTGCATGTCGAAGAACAAAATGTTAACATGTAATTTGCACTTTGCTTTATTCTTATCAGCGTAGCATTCTTAATTGGTATACCGATCTTCACGTGTAATATCTCAAATGGAAGGAAGGAAATTCTCTACACATTTATAATTTGATATGTTTACGTAGGAGCTATATAATAGTTTTGAAGTTAATATTTAGTACCTGGTCAGTTATTTTTTCTGATGATATTTGTATAATAGGAAACACATACTTTAGTTTCCAGATAGTGGTATACCAGTATTGGTTTATAGTAATCCTGGAACATAAATGTACGTTCTTACTGTCCCATTATCATTCGATACTGGAATATTTCGTTCCAGTATCGAGCAAACTGGAACATTGAATTGAGTTCCTGTGTCGAGCGTTACTGGAACATTTTTTTTAAAATTCCAGTATCGGTCGATACTGAAACACATTCTACCATTTGTTATGTGTTCCAGGGTTGAATGATACTAATACATTCCAAAATCTAAGACCGAAATCAGTCTCCTTTGTCTGCCCTTAGTACCCATTTGTGACATGTTTTTATGCTTCGAGCAAGTGTGACGTCTTTCAATTACATGTTACAATAATGTGATTTTCAGCACCCACCCCTATTTTCAGGCCGAACGCTCGTCTTGTAACCAAATGCGTAATCCACGTACTAATTGTTCTATGAAATCTAAAACTAGTATTCGCAATACCCTGAGCATAATACACGAACTTATCTTACAGTATATTATGCTACCCTTACTCCAAATTGACTCCAAAAGGACCCCACACAATCACAACACAAGTGGTTGCCACCTTTAAACAAGTTTAGGAATAATTTAGATACCTTTTTCGAACCATTGTGTTTGAGCTCCGTAGCTTTCGAGGTCATCACGACCCCTTCATTCAGCGTAGTGTTTACTTCCCTCCGTCTCAAAAGACGCTAAGCATAAAATCAAGCTAGACGACGTCCAAGTGATCGCCAGAGAGGACCAGTTTTGGAAACGCAAGATCAGAGAGGCTATTGAAATAAGGACACTGAAACCGACCCTCAACCGAGACACCGGCTACGACCTACCCGCCATCTACGATGACCTGCTGTCATGTGATTGCCCAAAAGGTGGTCATGTGACAAACGGAGGGAAGTAAACACTACGCTGAATAAAGGGTTCGTAATGACCTCGAAAGCTACGGAGCTCAAACACAATGGTTCGAAAAAGGTATCTATATTATTCCTAAAATCATGATCGAACCCAATATCAGTCTACATGCTTCTGTTAAACAAGTTATTTAGAAAACATATCTGCTCTATTTTGTATGGATATAAAAAAAATACAGAGTTTGTCAAAAGGTGTCCCATGAGTTAAAAAAATAATTAGAATTATATTGCATGTCTTCTTGTTTAAGGAAAACACCAGCGGTAACCCCTATTAGTTGTCGAATACACGTTATCCATTGAATGTCACCATCTAACTACCGAAATATGATAAATTCAGTAACAAGAGTGCGATTCCCACTATAGCCAATTTTGAACAAGAAAATGATTTTCAACTTTAAAATACCCTGCCTTTGTGATTCCTATGATGATTACAGACTTATGTCAATGCATTGTTTTAAATACTGTCTGAAATTCAAATAATGTATGGTATGTCATCGATAATATGGATGAAAATATATGTTTCTGGTCAAATTCAACTCGCTATACTTTTAGTAAGTAGATTAGTGTTGATGTTACCGATTATGTTCCATTACACACTGAATGACGATTCTAATAAAAGAGCTCTCTTCACGTAAACAGTGGCCATATCTGAATTTGAACATGCCAGAGTAGAGTTGCCATACTTTGATAACGGAAGCTCTACAATAGATAGAAAACATATCATGGTACATAACATATTGCTGAACATAATTTTGTTTTATTATTTCGCGAATTTTAAAAATATTTTCATGGCCAAAAAAATAAATCATGTTTCACATGGGCCCCTTTGTTGATACACCCTGTGCACTTTGACCTTTATTGGTAAAATTGTGATCCGATATAAAGATGCGTAATCAGAACACGTTTGCCTTGATTTGATCAATGTATCAATTTACAGCACGTGCGTTGTATGCACGTTGCGGGCAAGTTGTCCTGCATGGAGTTGAGTTGATACTCTGAAATAACTTTCAGAAATTATTACTGATGCAAATAATATATGTGTCAATATGTTGTATTTGACTCACAATATTGCTATTTAACATGTATAAATATTATATGACATTACAATAATTATAGAGCATTGATTGTATAGTATGGCTCTAATATGTAGGGCATTGTATGTATTGGGGTGTTACGACAGTATAATGTAGAATAGTGATTATGCAGTATAGGTTTAATAGTGTATTGTATAGAGTGAGGTGTTACGATAATATAGTGTAGAATAGTGATTAAACAGTATAGGTTTAATAGTGTATTGTAAAAATTGTGGTGTTACGACAGTATAATGTCGAATATTGATTATACAATATAGGTTTAATAGTGTATTGTATATAGTGCAGTGTTACGACAGTATACAGTATAATGTCGAATAGGGATTATACAATGCAGGTTTATTAGTGTATTGTAAATATTGTGGTGTTACGACATTATATTGTAGAATAGTGATTATAATACAATATAGGTTTAATAGTGTATTTTATATATTGTGGTGTTACGACAGTATAATGTCGAATAGTGATTATACAATATACACCTAGCACATAAAGTCCCTGACCAGGTGCTTTGAGGTTCGCTCATTCAAAATATATATTCGGTACAAAAAATCTGAAATATACATTAAATTAGCAAATTTCTTTTCCGCAGTGTGATACCTCATTCAACAAAATCGAATGGATACTTTTAAAGTTATGGCGATTTAAATTAAACCGCGCATGCAACTGAAAAGTTGCACTAGGTATAGGAATCATTGATTTGTGTCTGATTACTGTCATACCTGTGTGCTATCTGAACGAGACAGATGAATGGGTCTGGAGTGATAACCGCAATGTGCGGGACAAAGGGTGTATCTGGCTGTGAATAATACAAGTCTTAGCTGATTAGCTGTGAGTTTTTTTCAGTGCGTAATCACACACAAATCAATGATTTCCTATACCTAGTGCAACTTTTCTGTTGCATGCGCGGTCATTGAAATCGCCATAACTTTAACAGTATCCATTCGATTTTGTTGAATGAGGTATCAAACTGCGGAGGAGAAATTTGCTCATTCAATGTATATCTCAGATTTTTGGTACCGATTATCTATTTTGAATTAAAAGTACCTGGTCAGGGACTTTATGTGCTAGGTGTAATAGTGTATTGTATATACTGTGGACTTGTGGTGTTACGACATTATAATGTCAAATATTATACAGTAACTACATGTATTGTGGTGTTACCTTCATGTACGAGAGCCATAATTCGTGTACATGCAAGGTAAATACTTAATAATAATAATAATTGTGAGATAGGCTTTTACGACGGGTATTCATAATATAAGTTAAAAGTTAAAAGTTTTAACGGGATCGCCGTCGGACGAGTTTTAATCTGTCAAGCTTTCGTCAGGATTATTATAATATTAAACAAAAAGTAGAGATTGCCACTTCTCTTGTCATCATCATTTAGGCTGCCCCATGCCCGATGATTTGAGAGTAGGTGCCCTTTCCTACTTGTGAAAGAATAGGTGGCTCTGAAAAGAGCCGTTCAGATGGATTGCCGCTTCCACTGAACACGTAGGTTGCCACTGGCCTACTATACATACATTTAATAATAATAATAATAATAATAATAATAATAATAATAAACAAGCACTTGTTATAGCGCCCAATACCCGGAGACTTCTAGGCGCTTTACAATAAAATATTACATACAACATTTATTAACTTCATCAATAAAGGTCATAATACCTTGATACAGTGTGTGGAAAAAAGTGTACAGTAAGTCCCAGAACCAGTATCGTTCAATACTGGAACATAAAAGTTGCCAATATTGCTCAATCCTGGTACGAATTTACTTATGCAGTATCGGTGAATGATACTTCTAATTATTTCAATTTATGCAAAAGAAAAGCTTTTCAAAATGTATTAACCAATGTTTATTCCAATATAGAAAACCACTGTGATAGCAAACCATATCATTGAGCGTACGCGTGTTCTTAGTATTTAAGATAATTTAAGAGGTTTGTTTAGAGTTAATTGAAATACAAAGCGAACTAGATCTATCTCTTGTCAAAGACCAAGAAACGTTGATTTCTTTGGTCACGCCGGGGTCTGCATGTATTATCAAAAGACATTAGATGCAACAAGCCCGACCGATACTCCTGTATAGATCGTGTGTGTTGTTTTATCAAACTACAATAATATAAAGTAAGCACGAAGAAAATCAGAACATGACTTAACGTTGACCCCTGTTTAGGTCATTGACCCATAGTGAACCATCCCCGACCTTTGACTCGAAGATCATGAATGATATTTACTGAAGTTGTTGATTGCAGGATTCCGAAATACATCTTGAAATATTTTGATATGACATTGTCCATACAAATAATACAATCACCAATGATCGTGCCAGTTTGTGCACATGTGGCAATTAGTTCTAATTTGAATCATATTTTGACACTAACAGCATCAATATTAACAGCTTCGTACCATAATATGCGTTCATTGGTGCACAATAAGTTACTTTGTGATTTAAAGTAATAATGTGTTATGGTTGTCTTCAAGTGAAAGAAAGTTCCAACTTTATCTACCAATGCGAAAATGTAGTCGAAGCCACTAAGCTGTCACTGAATTCTACATAGATAGCTACTGACACAGCCTAAAACCGCTCAAGCGTCACGAACATTTTATAATGTTAGATTATTAGACAAGTTTGCCTTTGTTTATTTCAAACCATTTTCAGTGTAATAAGTCTGATTTCTGTATATTATATATTTGTATTGATTATCGGGTGTGGGATGGTGAGTCAAAATAGTCAGGTCCCATTTTCAAAACTCAGAAAATAGTCTTCTTGCCAAGAATTGGTCAATGTCGTCGTTGTTTATAAGAGTAGACATACTTTTTCATAATTGGTGATGTTTTCAAGACAATGCCATATTCCCTGCCAGAATTACAACATGTTTACGAAAAGCGCGAAATCCAAAATGTTTCAAGTTGGTGGATCCAAACTGTATAACTGCTGAAATTGTATAAATAAAAACACAATTTTATAGATAGACCAAAACACTTTCATAGTCATTAAATTTCTTATGGATATCCTGTTTGCAACATTTTGACGGAATCCTTTTTACACTTGGAAACCGTAAACAGAAGCTCCATTTGACTTGCAGAATACTTCTTGTCTTTATGTAAAGAGATAAAATAAATAAATATCCACGAACCATGTTGATCTAGTTTTTTTTAAATATAATTATGAATGTCAATTGCATCTTGCAAAAGATTTCTTTGTTACTCGCACCTGTTTGGATATGTTTCTGAACTAGACCTATTCAAAAGCACAACCACAAATACAATAAAAACTATTTTGCAATTATAAATGCTGCGAATATCAACACGCCTTTGATTGACTTATGACGCGTTATACATAGGGGTCCTTAGAAAAGTTTGATTTAAGTTCAGATAACATATTTAATTTCAAATAATTTGGGGAAATGCCCATATCTCCCTTTTCGAATAATCAATTTGAAAATAAATAAAATGTAGGCTATAGCTAATAATGTCATCTTGCTAGGCAACCTATTAACTATATTCATTTTTACATTTTAACTGGTTGTAAAATCTGGACCTGAATATTCTGGCTCACCCTGTATATATTTCAGCATATGCCCTTTTGTAGTTGTTAAGATTTTTCTGTACAGTGCCCTGAGGCTGTTTACATCGTAAGGGATTTAATAAGTCCATGTATTATTATGATCTAAAATTCTAATGAAAGGTAACAATTTTCAAGCGTGGTTTAAATGAACAAACCTAATATCACTGATGTATATATTAGAAAAGTAATGATATTTTTTGCATTGATGGGTACTAATCATTTTGGGATGGCCTGTACATAACGTTATAAACAAGTCATTGGCCTATATACTGCGCTATTCTACGTAACAATACCGGGTGGTTCAGAAAAAAAATTGAACCAAGTTCTAGGTAACCTTTTAGCTACATTTTATAGTTTCAGAGAATTGTTGTTTACTTGGTCTTGATCAGCAGTAAGTTTTGAAATGATCCTGAACAAATGGTAAATTTAGCTTGGCTGGTTCTTCAGATATGGTTTATTTCAGAGAGCATGCACAAACTGCCTTGTTCATGGGAGCGTCCTTTAGTAGAGATAGAATGCACAAAGTGGACTTACACACGATTGGTCACAAATTGTGAAAAAAGGAGAAAACGAAAAAAACGAGACATCTGGAACATCTGCCTGGTGCATGACATACCTACCTACGTACTTACGTTTCTTTGTTGAATGTGAATGACAAATAAGCACAGCGATTGGGATACCTTGTAAGGGCGGGCTTTTCTGAATCTAGAGCATGCTGTTTTGTTAAAGATAAAAACTAAATGACGATCTCGTGGACAAGTCAACTTTGTGCATGCTATCTGTAATGTACCATATCTGAAGAACCAAACAAGCTAAACGCGCCATTTGTTCAGGATAATTTCAAAATTTACTGCTGATCAAGGCCAAGTAAACACAAATTCTCTGAAACTATAAATGTGGTTGAAGAAAATACTTTGAACTTGGGTCAACCTTTTTTTAGACCACCCGTATATATGTTATAACGAGATTTACAATGGCATGATTATCAATGTTAATACTTAACACATTTATGTAATTGCAGTTCCATGTTTAACCCAATATTATAATCATGCAATGTGTGATAAGTGTTAAATGTGTTAACTACCAGATGAATGTTATTTTGTCGTTTTAACTGCCTTTGTTAAAACAAATATTGAAGTATAATTGAATTTGAGTTATAATGAGTATTCAACAACTCCCCCATACCTTAGTACAGTAACAAAGCGTTGTTGATTTGAGATAAACCCACTGTTCATATGCAAATTACTAGGATAGCGAACCTTATTTGGAAACCGCAAAATTGTAAACAAACAAAAATGTTCGCACAAATTTGTTCATTTTTTCGGCGTACAAATGCATTTCGCCATGAAATCCTTAAAGTTAGCAAATAGCTTTATATACCGAAATGTAGCTATACCCCTGAGGAAAATATTCTTGGCGAGGGCCATATGTAAAGGTTCACTTCTAAAGCCACAATTTTAGCCGAACCGTCGCTACCTGAGCGCAAGAGAATCGCAATTTTTGCATCATCGCGGCGAAACGTGTTCGCTTTGATCTCCAGGACCGTACCACTATTGAAACGGAGGGGTGTGTTTTGATTTTATATAAATATTCTATAAACATGTATCAAAATGTGTTGTGTAAATTAAACGCATTCTTGATTTAATTTTTCTCCGAATGTTAAAGGTGGTGTGTGAATAAAATGCTATTTACAAAATATTTTTAATTTCACAATTACTTGCGAAATAATTTGTCTTCTCTCATGTTTACCTTTTGTAACCCAGCCCATTCTGAAGTTCGATCGCCCATTTACGGGGAACGGACGATGTCCAAATAAGGGCCTAATTATAATAAACGTAAACTTTTTTTTCTCGATTTTTAAAGAGCAGCTATTTTTTTAATGTCAAATTAAGCCTATTAAAACAAGTTTTGTACTTGTTTTCATTAATTACCCAAAACGATATAGCTGCCCGAGCAAAATAAACCCGTCTTACCGTTGTCGATTCAAGATAAACAACTCCGAAACCTTATTGAACCCCTAAATCTAGTACATCGTTTAGAAACCGGGTTGGGCAAACTTTTAGCATAGAAATCAATATTGTTTGCTAAAATTAAATGGTTAGGATAACATGGCATGTGGTCAATGGGTGCTGGGTACGCCACTTCTTGGGTGGAACTACGATTCCAAAGTTCGACTTTTAAACGTGGTTGCTTTAAGAAATTCGAACCGTGAAATACAATTTGTTATACAAACTAGGTTTTTTTGTGTGCTTGTTTAATCAAAATATATGTCTAAAAAAGTTACGATATACAAGTTGTCCCCGAAAAATTGTGTGTGTAAAGAGCTCGTTTGAAAGAAACTCATACATTCTCTTAACCTCTTGTCTGCTATAATCTTTGGTTCCTTTCTATTTTAAACTGTTGTTGTATCATAATATGGTTGTTCAAATCATGGATTTATAATCCTTCATTTTAATTCAATTTGAAAAGTAAAAATGGATCGTCTCGCATGAGCGACCCCAATATTTGTTTCTATATGAGATTGTTTTGAAGCTAAACTTGAGGGACACTTAAATAGGTAAAGACGTGGTCATTAGTAATTAGCAGTGGCTTAGACTATTTTTTCATATTATTGATGCAATTTTTTACAAACCTTGGTAACAATAATATAGTCTCTTACTGTCTAACTTTACCAAATCTATTCTCCAATGTGAACATTAAATCTAAGCCTTTGCTATAATTCACCAAATACCACTTCATCAGCTATTTAGAAATCCCTAAACACTTGTCAAATAATGCGATGCATGGGGTCACGCAAGTGTGACGAACTTACCCTTCAAATTAAATTAAGTTAAGAATAAGTAATGATTTGAACAACCATGAATAATAAAAGTTACAACAGAAAGAAACACAAAAGTATATTAGTAGACAAGAAATTATTAGAATACACGAGTTTCTTTCAAACAAGCTGTAATAACACACACTTTTTTATTTGTTGCACTTTGTCAAAAAGGTGAAATATACCATGTCTGAAATAATGGAATGTATCTTGAGTTTGATAAGTCCGATATTCATGATCTACATGAGGGTACAGCATAAAAACGGATCTAATCCAATTGATTTCGATGATGAACTTCGGGCATCGATGGGTACTAATCATGGGACAGCCTGTACTATCCCAAGAGCAGATTTCAGTTTGATATTATTATAACTAGTCATAGGGCTATGAACATCCAAAACAAGTTATAATGAGCTCCTAGTCTGTGAAGGTTTTACACTTGAACAGTCTATTGAATATGTTGTATTTATCTAGTATAACAGTAACGCTTTGACATTATTATACTACACCTAGCACAAAAATGTTTGGCTCATCCAAAATCAATAATCGGTAACAAAAATCTGAGATATACAATAAATGGGCAAATGTCCTTTCCGTAGTTTGATACCTCATTTAGAATAATTCAATAACCATAAGTAACGACAACAACGTTGCACTAGAATTGGTTTCCTATGGGATATCTTTGATTTGTATTGTTCACTGTGTGCTATCTCAACCAGTAAGGTATGGGGACGAACGGGTAACAGGCATCGACAGGGAGTTGGTACACACATTGGCAATGCGTAATCACACACTAAGCAAGGATATCCCATAGAAACCAAATTTTAGAGTAAGAATTGTTTTGGTAGTGTTGGTCGATTAAACAATCATAACATAATATCCACTGGTTTTTTTTATGAATCAGGTATTAAACTACGGAAACGAAATTTGCTCATGAAATGTATAGCTCAGATTTTTCGATTATTTATTTCGGATAAGTCAACATCAAAGCACCTGGTCAGGGACTGTTTGTGGTAAGTGTATGTTATTATTATACGGTTCATGCCACACAACAAAGAAAGGACCAATATATAATAATACTGTCACACATGGCCTATAATTGTTGTACTGTGTGACCAGTAAATGGGTGTTTCCATAAATACAGGTTCCAGTGGTAAGTTTGCATTGTATATATTCAAATGGTTCAATATCCTGTTATACGAATGCACTTGGTTAATTTTCATTTTAAAATCTGATTAAGTACATAACATGTATATTATATCAACATTTGTTCTTATTTTGGTGAAAATTCGGCAAAATGTTGGCAAAAAGTGTGGCATAAAAAGACAGGGTCAAAATATTAACAATATGGTGTTTTGTTTACAGTAATTGTGTTATCTGTAGGCTAAATGATCAATATCAAACTAGTTTTGTAACAATTGAATACATGGCAATTTTACCGTCACCGTCTAAAATTTGGTGTCTTAAAAACCGTTACCGTTACACGCCTTCACCGTTACTGTAACAGTGACAATAATCTCCGTCTTATTTCCCTTTTGTTGATTTTACAAGCCTCTCTGATAGGTTAAAGGATAATAGAGAAGTTAAACTGATATTGCAACAAACATAGACAATATAGCTGTTTTAAAGTTTGACTATTACGTTTGGTGTCTCCAAAAATGTTACACTGTGATAACGTTAGGGTAACATCGTAGTTATGTGTCAGCACACTTTATGAATAAATTGTGGATAAACTGTCTCTTGGTATAGGCTCCTAGCATACATGAAACAAAAGTTTTCAGTTTATCAATATAATTTGAGTTACAAGGACATTTAAGGTTTGGTGTCTCCGTTACATGGGGACGCATGAAATATCAATTCCACCACCCCAAAAATAGGTAATCTCATCTTTTTACTGTTAATGATGTTAATAGAGTAAAGCAATGGCAAATGCCTTTAGAAAAAACAAAATAAAAGTGAAAAGACAGTTTCTGCAGTTGCAGGCATAATTGAAAATGTTGGTATATTTTGGTGTCTCAGTTACACGGGGAGACGAGTATGTCAAAGAAATACTGATGTTATAATGGTGAAAATGTATCTCTGTACGCTTCAATGACCTGTTCTGATCCATTTTCATGAAATAGAATAATGGAACATATTATGAAAGTGATTATTCAGTTAATATAGACACATTTTGAATATTTAGACCTAATTTGTGTATGTCACACATTGGCCTCCTTATTTATGGAAACACCCATATGCATGAAGCTACTCCTCCACAGGTTGCAACGTTGACGTTAATACTAAATATGCATAACAATAGATATCGATCGTTAACTTGCATCAAAGGTGCTCATGATCTGGCAATAATCTCATATGATGCCATCCTCGTCCCCTATTCATATCCAAAAATAGAATACAGTCATTACCATGTAGTAAATTGCAATAATATTGGGAAGGAGACTACGTCGCGTGTTATCACTATGGCGTTTAAGTTTGATTACACTATGAATGTATTTGTATCCCGTCTGTCTTTAATGAATAAGCAGAACTGTCGGTAAACAATAATTAATTGTTTCATATTATATATTATAATGAGGCTAACAGTATGCACTACGATGGTAGTATGGACCTAAATGAATGCCTTGAAGAATAAAACAAACATCGTAGCTTGAATATGTGTATCTACAAACACCCTGTGCATTGCTTCTGTGTGCGTGTTGTGGATGCATTAATATTTCACACCACTAATTGGTTCGCCTATAGGTTTACATGCTAAAGGAGTGTTACAAAATGCCCATTTTCTCGCTTATAAAGTGACTGGATTTTTCAATTTGACATTTTCCTTAAATTTCATGATATCTTTGGTCATTACAATTATATATGATATCCCCGAAAGTTCCGAGAAATTAACCCCAGAGTTGGACAACTGGTGTAGCGCCGTCATTTATCCGAAAAAGTTGAGAAATTTTGCCCGAACATTTACAATCAAAATGTATCCAAAAAACCTACAAAATGCATTGACAATATTTCTTTTTGCACTGTGGTATCAGGTGATAGTACTAAAATCAAGATTAAATTAACTGTAATCATCTGGGAGCAATAAGTACCATTTATGTTTAATTCTATAAACATTGGGCCACAGGATGCCCAGCTGACAAAAAAATAAAAATAAAATGATTGACTTCTGCAAGGACTGAAATTAATTACTGGTGTGGAATATGAATGAATAAGCATGTCCGCTTGGTTTTTTTGTAGTGAAACCTACTTACCACAGTATTGAACCATATGTACGCATCCTCCAGCACCCTTCCAAAACAAACCCCCTCCTCTCTAATATGTTTGCTAATACATTATGCAAACAAATATCGGCGATTTCCTCCTCATCTTTGATATTAAACTCAACTTGCTCATCTTCACACTGCTGTCTATGTTTTATAATGAACCAATGTGTAATTTATACTAATTAACTCAAATTAGATATTTTCGTCTAAGCCTTTTTTTCTCGAATTTCCCGGCTAGGGAATGGCGCCGTGTGTGCTGTGCTGTCTGTAAAGTTCCAAGTAGGCAACAGGGTTGTGGGTTAGGCGCATTGCACAATGGTGATTGGTCAGTCTAAAGTTAGCTCCCATAGCACTACTAAAAAAATACTAGTGCGTTGGAATAAAAGTACAATTTTACCATACCCTATAGAACGAGTTAGCTCTATTTGTAGACAAAATGATAACAATAATACATTTGTGCCAAAAAAAATAGTTTTGACCAAAAAGTGAGTTAGCGCCTTTTGGAAAATAGCTCTGAGAACGCCATGAATATTTTCAAAAAATAATTGGGTGTCACGATTGACGACATTTCGTAAAGAAACATTAATGGATAAAAGCAATGGTAGATAATTAAGTTTCATCTTATAAGCTAACAAATATATTATTTATAAACTAACAACTTAGTGTAGGAGACATTTTTGCAAATTTCAATCTTGAAGATATTCTCTAGACTTAGCGTGGTCTGAGATAAATGTGTACAAATATGGCTTTTTCCTCGTACCATCACTGATTGGAATGACCTGTCACCATCTGTGTACAACACCAAAACCGTTAATTGCTTTAACAATTGTATTCATATCATTTAATTCCTGGGGTTTTTTGCCGTGTTGATTCAACCTGCGCCATTATTCATCTCAGCCAGAAATTGCATGAAAGCTACTTTGCTGAGTATTTCTGTAGATGTATATGTAGAAAGATAGATTAAGGTTTTGCTGTTGGGTTATTTTGCTCGAATAAGACGATCCCCAAAGTTTTGCAATGGAATAGATTACATAGTTCTTGGAACATTTTTGTCCCATCGCTACGCACATTGTTTGCAAATAAACTATATAATCTTACAAAGCAGAGCTGTCATTGAATATTATTTAAATGAAGTCCTGGAATACGGTGACATACGTTATCGAGTAATCATGCCTAAATAATACACATTTGCATTTACATGTAATGTGAAAACGTTCGCAATTGAGTGACAGGAAAACTTACGTTACATGTAGGAAGGATATTATCTTTAAAGGATGCGCAGGAACGGGAAAACTTTCGTTAATATGATAGTTATATTTAAAGGGAAGGCATGAACTGTAAAATGAAGGAACAGGGAAACTTACGTCAAAAGGAAATGATCTTTAAAGGGAGCGCATAAACGGGGTAAATTACGTTATAACGAAAATGATCTATCATCATCATCATCGGTCGTCATTGGACGGAACAGTGGAAGCAGCTGACACTGATACCATGCTGCTTCATCTTATTCATGAGCTGTGGAATATCCCTTAGGGTCAATACCAAAGTCCTTTGTAGCACAAAGTGTTCGTGTAAGAGGTGGTTTTGTCATTCAAAATAACGTCATTTGTTTTTCGGGGTCAATTGAACGCACAAAATATCATCTGGAATCTAGTTTAAGTCAAATTTAGTTTATTTAATGAAAACTGGGCACTCCATTCAAGAAAGGGCGTTATTAGCAGCAACTATAATGACGTAATTTAAAAAATGGCGGCCTCCATGAATTCGCCGCACGAATTTAAAAATTCGTGTAAGAGGTGGTTTTGTCATTCAAAATAACGTCATTTGTTTTTCGGGGTCAATTGAACGCACAAAATATCATCTGGAATCTAGTTTAAGTCAAATTTAGTTTATTTAATGAAAACTGGGCACTCCATTCAAGAAAGGGCGTTATTAGCAGCAACTATAATGACGTAATTTAAAAAATGGCGGCCTCCATGAATTCGCCGCACGAATTTAAAAATTCGTATTTTTTTATTCGATCTTACTAACTGTTTATTAATCACTTGCAAATGAATAGCGACATCCAACATGTTCTTTTATATATATAGATTTTGAGATTGTTTACGGTTATTTTGAAGGGAAGAGAACGAAGAACCCGACCGACCGATAATTAACAATTCACACGTTTTGTAAACACAGTTGTACCTTGCTTGTTCATAGAGCGACGATTTCCAGCATCCATGATAAAGTGCTCAACAAAAATAAACCATGATTAGTACCATTTAAAGAAAATTAGTCACTTTTCAAAAGTCACATTTTCAATACACTACGCGGGAAGAAAAGACCACATGTTACCTGTTCATAATCAAATAGCCCGCTCGCTCAGGCACCGTAACCCAACGCAGTGCACTGTGTGATCAATATCCCTTTCATTCCCGGTCATTCAAGTGCCACGCACAGCATTTTCTCGCGGCTTGCGTGCGTTGAAAATGTGACTTTTAAAAAGTGACTAATTTTCCTTAAATGGTGCTAATCATGGTTTATCTTTGTTGTTAGGTGGCAACTTTGGTATCAAATTGTGCCGGAAAGATTCATCCAAATGTCTATCTAGTCTGTTTGGTCAAAAGATAATCGAAAGTTACTCGAAAGGACCTATACAAAGTGTATGACTTTCTTTTGTTGAGCACTTTACATTGCGTAACCGTATGAATCCAATCGAGATGGCCAAACGTTTAGAAAATGTACTATCTAGAGATGACATTGATGACATATTGAGGTGTGCGGATGAGAAAACCTACAATTACGCCAAAGCAGTTGATCTTCTTCTTTACAAGTTAATGGAATGTAAGGATCGTCATTGGTATGATGCGTTCAAGAATGCACTAGATTACGAAGACTCAGAATTGCTACTTGCAAAATTGGCAGAGGCCCAGAGTAATGTTTTGGAGCAATCTGTATTCTTACAGATTAAAGGCGATTTTAACATACGTGAGATTGAATATGAAGGTATGTGACATCATATCATACTCGTACAGAGTTGTACAGATTGGAGGCATTCATCAAGACAGTACTTTTGGAAACCTGGATTGTGTATTAACGACTATAAAGATGACGTGTTTAGTCAATTGGAAACTATGACACCACGTGCGTTCGTTTTGTCAAGTAAAACGTTTAAAAGTGTTAAAGGTAATGATGTGTCTCAACAAAAAGAAACCTGTTTCCGAATGTTACACATAACGAATTTGATTGTATTACAGAGTACGAAGAAGATCAGGGAATCTGTTTATCCTGTTTTCAGAACATGCAACCCTTGATCCACAACAGAAAGACAACCGGTGGGCAAAACTCCTCACGAGTGGTATCCAGGAACCCACCTTAGTATGAGTGGCCATAGTATAAACAAATACGTGTAAGGTTAGTCGTCTAAGATAACATCGTACACGTCGAAGATGAGCAAAAACAGTTTACAAATAGGGTTTATTCCATGATAGCATAAGCTTGTATGATATCCAATATGGTTGTATCCTTGTTTTTCCATCCTCCCCCACCCTCCACTCCCCCGGGTTTCTTTGATTAATACTTGTTTGCAAATATTAAATTCAAAGTGTCCCAATTGTTAACAGAATAAAGCGAGAATGTTATCTTAGGCGTCTAATATACATCTGAGACGTCTAACGTTACACGTTCTACGCGTGTTACTTTACGCGTACTACGTGTAACCTTAGACGACTAACCTTACACGTATTTGTTTATACTATGGCTACTCATACCATATAGCCCTAGCGGGGTCTAGTGTGCAGAGCCCCGAAAGATCTTGAATCTGAGCTATTTTGGAGGCATTTGAAGGCGTCTCCTCGACCTTAATTTTGCGCAGAGTTTGTTTACATATGATAAGATTTAAATATTTACCCTGGATACGCCTTTGTAAAATATTTACAGTCCCGTGTGCATGTAATATACCATCGGTTACCCTTAACAGCAATGACCCAGACCATCAGACGAACCAACACAGATCAGGGTGGAAAATGTTGGTACCCTGGCAGTTGTTCCGTTAGAGGGCGTTTTCAAAATGCCGCCAAAAACCATCATATTCCCTATAAATGCAAAAAATGGCTTCCCGTTGGGGTTGATGGTTGGTACTTGTTTATATGGCTTATAAAAAGGGTATGAGCCTGTAATAACATCCAAAATAACATCCAAGATGGCCGCCAAAATTGGTTAAATCATAGAAAAGGACCTATAACAACACAATACTGTGAACTATTGTTAAATGTATCACTTGAATATATGTTACTGATCATTGGTTACTAATTTCTGGTATTTTAGATTAGTTACAATGCTTAAAATCAAGATGGTGGCCAAAATGGCCGCCAAATTGGTTTAATCTAGAGAAAGACCTATAACAACCCAATACTGTGAAATATTGTTAAATGTATCACTTGAATATTTGTAACTGATCATTGGTAACTAATTTCTTTGAGTTTGAGTGTTTGAGTTTAGTTACCATGCTCAAAATCCAAGATGGTGGAAAAAATGGCCGCCAAAAGGGTTAAAATTGTATTTCCGTTACAATGTTCCAATTTCTACTGTAACTTGCAAGGTATATGAAAATAAATCAAATAAATAAGAATGGACATATTCCATAGCGGGAGTCCACCACTTTTTATTTGTATCTTGCAAGGTATGTCAATATAAATAAAATACAAAGGAATGGACATTTTCTATATGCTAGCGAACAATCTATTTTCACTCTAAAAACCATGATTTACTAGCCTAGTAGCTTACTCCGATTTAGCGCTCTCAAAATAATGACTCACCTCTCACTTTCTAGCGAGGTGCACTCGGCCGATTATATTATAAAGTTGTTGAGAAATGTCTCCTTTTTGATTATTGAGGAAGTTACAATACCAACTTAAATGTGAATTACGATTTTAATTTTCGCATTTTGCTTTTCAACACGCGGACTCAGACGGGCAGAGAATTGATACTGGACGCTGGTAGTGTTAATTCACCGGTCGATTGATGCCCATGTTGTTGGATAGTCGGCCGGCCGCATTGTTACGGTTGATCAATACGGCAAACACGCTTTACCTGTGTTGAAAAATCATCAAGTGAAAATTAAAATCATACTTGACCTTAAATTTGTGATTGTAACTTCCTCTATAACCAACCTAGCGTTCAATATCTCAAAATAAAGAATATACATTTCTTAACAACGTTATAATTGATTAATACAGGCTGTCCCAAAATGATTACTAAAGTAATTCCCATTGATGCCCAAAGTTCAATAAAAATGTTATCATCAAAACCAATTAAATAAGACCCGTTATTTTCTATACTGTACCCTTTCATTACAATTTTAGATCATGAATATCGGATTTATTTAATGAAGTTACATTCCTTTGTGTAAGACATGGTGATTTCACCTTTGTTCGCCAAAAAACTGCTGTTGTATCGTATTGTTGTTCACATCATTAATACTTCTTTATTTTGATTTTGAATTGATGAATAAAAATGGATCGTCACGCATGAGCGACCCCAAGCTTTGTCTCTATAGTGAGCTCGTTTTGAGGTTAAACTTGAGGGACATTTAAACAGGTAAATACGTGGTCATGGGTAATTAGCAGTGGCTTAGACTTCTTTTTCATATTGGGGATGCAATTTCCTACAAACTTGAACACCCATAGCTAATAACAATTACAACAGAAAGACACACAAGTTTATATTGAGTAGACAAGAGATTATGAGAATACACAAGTTTCTTTCA
This sequence comes from Ophiura sarsii, assembly GCA_035610835.1. Lineage (NCBI taxonomy): Eukaryota > Metazoa > Echinodermata > Ophiuroidea > Amphilepidida > Ophiuridae > Ophiura > Ophiura sarsii. The sequence goes on along the minus strand of CM069447.1, from coordinate 76,420,532 downwards.
AACAAGCTGTAATAGCACACACATTGTTAGCACTTTGAAAAAAGGGTGAAATCACCATGTTTTACATAGTGGAATGTATCTTGAGTTTGATAAATCCGATATTCATGATCTAAAATTCTAATGAAATACTTCAATATGACAAAGATTTTTTTTTTTTAAAACAAACCTAATCCCATCGATTTTGATGATAACAAAAATTATTGAACTTTGGGCATCGATGGGTACTAATCATTTTTGGACAGCCTGTATGTGTATGTAGGAGTTACACTTTTAGAGTTATCAGCACATTTATTACCTTTTTGTCAGTTACCTATTGTGTTGACTGTATAATGAACTAACAATTGAATCTCAAAGGGAATCCTTTTACAGAAAGACTCAAAGATGGATTCACAAAAGTGCAAAACATAATGAAATTATAGGTGATGATTTTAATTGTGTTCAAAACCAAGCACAGTATACTTTAAATTAAATGTCAAAGGCTGTTACAAAAAAATGCAAACAACTAGACAAATTGATTTAAAAAAAATCAGTCTTATAGACATCGAATAAGACAATATGCATTAAGACAACTTTCTCTTAACATATATATATGACCTGTGATAAAAAGTGATCATAATGCAGTTTAGTTAACAATTACCTTTTTAGCAAAGCAACCAACTGTTGTAGGATATTGGAGGTTCAACTCTTCTCTTGTACAATATCTACGTTATAAAGTAAACATTAAACATGTTAAGGTAGAAAGGGAGTAATGTAAAATTAAGATACAACTGTACGTGATTTCGCTGTTAATTATTGTAAAGAAAAAGTGAAAAGAAAAGAAAAGACGATAAAAAAACAAAAACAACACACACACAAACTAGAGGCACAGGTATACGTTTAATTGTCAAATGTTATGAAGAAGGAGACAAAATACAAAATATGTTATGGGTCTATACAAAGGTAAAGGTGTAAATAAATGTATATCTGAACTCAAAAGACAAAATGGCAAGACTGCAAATAACACTCATGATATCCTAAAGGAAACTGTACAATACTATTTTAACTTGTACTCTTCAAAAGATATCGATATTAATGATATGCACGAGTTGCAGTAGCTAAGCAATATTGTGAAGTGAGGTGCTTGACCGAAAAGGAATCATTATCCCGATTATGATGGCCTTACAGTTGAATTATATAGGCCTAAACTGCCCTCTGGCAGATACGGAATTCCATGGGATACGATGCGCGTGCATAAAACCAGTTTCGAGTCCCGAAACGAGTTAGGACGAGTCAGACTATAGGATTTGCTCGATTACAATTCGAGAAATTCCCATTTACAACACAGAAATAAGTGTTAGACCCTCAGTCTTCATGGCGAAGGGTGATAAGGATAAGGGTGAAGCCAATGGCTCATCGACGAAAGGATCAGAAAATGATCAAATTAAAGATAAACTAAAGGTCATAGAACCTAAGAAAGTTGCCGGCAAAGCCACGAACACAGCTGCCAATGGCAGTAAGGCAAACACAAGTTCAACCGCCGCTGGCGGAAAGCAGTCGGCCAAACAATCACAAGTCTTGAGTGAATTGGTCAAGAGTATGAGCGAATTAGCCGCAGAGGTTTAAAGCATAAAGGCGGCCCAACAAAGTTATCCTCTCGCACCTGTAGGGCCCTTAAATGGGAATTTTTGAGAGAACTATTTTCCTCCCGGGCGGCATTCAGTTATGGTTATGGAGATGGGGTCGGAGGAATATAACTGTGACCCGAGCGTTTTGCCGGAGGTCAGTTACGATCAATTAAGACAACAACAACATCAACAGGGGTCAGATCTATCATCTTCGGACGGACCGATTGTGAATGCAAATGTGTCGGGGAAAGAGCAAGGTGAACTTGATTTGGATGTAGTTGATGACATATACGATAAGTTTTTGGCGGAGTTTATGAATCCAAAAGAGGAGACAATTGCCCCGGTTGATCCACGATTTGCAGCCGGAATCAAGTCGATGTTCAGGAATGGAATCGATTCTGACATGTTTCGTAAGAAAGTATCGATGATCAAATGCCCGAGTAATATGGAGGAGTTGTATGATGTACAGACGGATAGTCTCGTGTATGTCCTCGAGAAACATCAAGTTTTTCTTTTAGTTCTTTTACAAACAAGTTTGATAACATAATCCAAACAGCCATCACGCAAATGGTGGACAGTATTCAGAATACGGTGAATGCTGGAGATGGTGAAGAGAGATGTGCAAAAGCAGATGAGTGGACGAGCTTGGGAAAAGACTGGTCTGGCATTGCTAGGACATGGTTTTCACAATCTTTGCTTGAGACGTCGAGAGTTACAGAAGCCTGATCTAGCTTCTATATAGATTTGAGAATATCTTTGAAACAGATGTGACACACAATAACTATATGGTGGTAACGAGAACATTGAAAAGATGGTGAAAGAAAAGTCATCATCAGCAAAGCTCTACCGTCCTTTTAAACAGCAGAGTAATCAGCCACTTCGAGGCCGAGGTTATGCTATGCAAGAAGAGGGTTTTACCCACGGATCCAATACTGTACAGCCGTGGAGGAGGCCCAATGCGCAGAGGCAGGGTTTTTCTATGCAAGAGGTGCGGCTCAATACCCACCATCAAGAGGAACGATGTTCCCTAGAAGGGGTCAAGGTAGTGTAATTTGCTCCATCAAAAGCTGAGGTAAGCTTAGGGTTGAAACAGGAAATTGAGACATTGATTGAATCCATAATTAAACAAGAACCATCATTTATTGCTGGTAGGTTAAGGACAGGTTCGGATGAATAGCGTAAGATTGCATCAGATAGTGAGATCTTGCAGACAGTTTCGGGATGCACAATTGTATTTACAAAGGGTATTATACCAACTCAATCAAGCAGGCCGATATCTAAATTTAATTTAGAGAAGAATGCTATTGTTAATCAGGAAATCCAACAATTATTAGAAAAACAAGTACTAGAGCCTACTGTTTCAGAAGAAGGAGACTATTTGTCAAATATTTTCCTAGTACCCAAAAAGAATGGTACTCACAGGTTGATTCTAAATTTGAAGCAATTCAATTATAATGTTGAATACCATCATTTCAAGATGTAAACATTTGTTATGGCCATCAAGCTCATTTCCAAGGGTTGTTTCATGGCTTCAATACATTTGACAGATACCTAATATGGCGTGTCAATACGACATGACTTCAGGAAGTATCTAAGATTTATCTGGAATGATAATTTGTTTCAATTCACATGTCTGCCAAATGGACTTGCGTGTGCACCTCGAAAATATACAAAAATGATGAAACCAGTGTATGCCTTTCTGCGCACTGCTGAGTATTATACTGTGACAGTTTTTTTGGATGATATGTTGATCATAGCGAGTTCAGAATCAGAATTAAAAGAGTCTGTAAACGTCATTTTAGAAACCTTAGCTAAGCTAGGTTTTTTGATCAATTACAAAAAAATCAGTCATGATACCATGCCAGAAGATAATTCATTTGGGGCGCATTCAGTAATTTCTTTATGTCAAGAAAAATCAGGACATTATCAGAAATGTGGCAAAAGTTATAAGTACTTTAGTAGCCTGCTTCACAGCTGTTCAGGCGGGACCTCTCAGATATAGAAATCTGGAACATGAGAAAGAGATAGCCCTTAAGTACAAAAAGGGGAACTGGGATGCTATATTGATCATAACAGACCGAATGAGATATGACTTACGATGGTGGATAGATAATAATGAGTCACAGAAGAGTACCATAATAATAGACGATCCTGAAATAATCCTCACTTCTGATGCCTCACTCGAAGATTGGGTCGTATATGTGGTACATGGAAATTTGGAGGCAGGTGGAATGAGGTAGAGAAAGCAGAACACAATAATTTCTGGGAATTGTTGGGTGCCTTTTTCGTATTGAAAGTATGCGACGATTTGATTGCTGGGAAATGTGTTCTTATGCTGTTAGACAATACAACAGCAATGTATAGCCTATATAAATCACATGGGTGGTAAACAATACAAATTAAACAAATTGGCACGAGAAATTTGGAACTGGTGTTTAGTTCAAAACATTTGGTTGACTGCACACCACATTTGTCAGGTGTTGAAAATGTTGATGCAGATTATGAGAGTAGACATTTTAATGACAGGTATGAATGGTCCAGAACCAGAAATAGACTTATTTGCATCAAGAATAAATGCGAAATGTAATAGGTATGTTGCGTGGCAGAGAGATCCAAAAGCAGAATTCATAGATGCTTTTCAAGAGCATAGACTAATTGATATGCTTATGTTTTCCCACCTTTCAGCCTACTAGGGCGAGTATTACAGAATGTGAGAGCATAGAGATTGGAGTGGATGTTAATTGTGGTCCCATGCTGGCCTACTCAACCATGGTTTCCAGTGTTTCTAGAGATGCTATCAGACAATCCGTGGTTCTGCCCCAGATGGAAAAATGTTGTCATTAGAATTCGACCAAAGCAAACGGCACCCACTGAGGAAGAAACTAATTCTGATAGCAAGACATATATCATGAAGACTTACAGAGACTCGGAGCTATCGGAACAAGCTACCGAGATTTACTCTGCGTCTGGAAACCAGACACACATAAGCAATATGCAGTGTACATTCGCAAATGGAACAAGTTTTGTATGCAAAGGGAGATCAATAACGGTAAACCATCGGTTAATGTTGTAATTGAATTTCTTACATGTCTTTATCATAAGGGGTTAGGGTACAGTGCCCTGAATACAGCCAGAATCGCATTGTCACATTTCATAGTTTGGAAAGGACACTGTATCATAGGCTCTTACCCATGCAAGGGTCGCGTTTTTGCGCGTCCCCGCGTCCTAGGACCCCTCATTTTCTTGTGGGACGCGTAAGTTTACATATTGAACTTCACTAACGGGTCCCAATCGAAAATGAAGGGACCCCTTAAATCTGACGATGTATGGACGTGGAAACCTTAAGACATTCTGAAAATTGTCAATCTCTTACATTGTAAATTTGTTAATGTCCGTAAAAGATAAATACAATGCAAATCCTGTATTTTTAAAAGTTTTTAAACACGTTAAATCGCTTCCGAATTGCTTCCACAAAAGTTTCAAGCGATTTACAAAACATTCTATAAGTATTTTCTACTGATTAACATGGACACGACATAGGTATATGAGTCACACGTACTTACGCTAGTGTGCGTATCTGTGTTAGCGACTGTTTGCAATGAGGGTAACAGACTCACAGTTCAAATTCAACGATCTCTGTACAAGACCGAGAGTGAACAATGTGTAAGCTACAATGTATTAGTCGACTGAATAACAGCGAAACACGCATGCCGTTAAATCGATTTTCGTTCATGCACACCGGTGTCATGCATCGTTGCTGCTGTACACCTTATATCCATGACCATTCGAGGTAAACAATAGCCCCATCTAAGAAAATAAGAGCATACAAGCCTAGATGGAAGAACCGATTTAAATGGTTAGAGTTTGATGTGGAGAAGAAGATGTGGTGCACATCTTGCACCGAGGCAGCGTCGGGAGGATTCAAATCAAACGGGAAAAATGCGTTCCTTAAACAAAAAGGCTGCAATAATTTCCAGCTCTCTGCGCTGAACTGAACCTCCAATTTCTCTAAATCGGTTTTTGACCGTCTTTAAAGGCTCAAACTCCAGGACCCCTTATATTTCTGGGGGACCCCTTAAATTAAGTGTTTGCAGTCCTTAAAGGGTCCTGAAAAATAGTATGGGACTCCTCATATTTTTGAGCCAGTGCTACCCCTACCCCAGTTTCTGAGAGGTGTATACAATCTTAGGCCTCAGTTCCCAGATATTCGGCAACATGGGATATATCAGTTTTGTTGAGATTCCTTAGGACACTCACACCAGTCAATAAATTGTCCTTAAAGTGTTTGACCCTCAAGACAGTGACATTGATGGCATTAATGATAGCAGCAAGAGCTCAAACTGTTTCACTTTTAGATCTCAAGAATATGACAAAGCACAAATCAAAATTTTGCTTCACAGTTGGCGCATCTGATCTCAAACAGAGTAGACAGGGTTACAAGCCACCTTTGTTTGAATTTGTCTGAAGGCTTTGTGTATTCACAATCTTGGCAGTATATATAGATAGAACGAGTACTCTAAGAGACACAGAGACACAATTATTTGTCAGTTACATGAAACCAGACAAGCGTATGACGTCAGCAATTGGGTAAAAACAGCAATGGCATAAGCAGGGCTTGATGTTGCAGTATACAAGCCTCATATAGCGTTAGAGCAGCATCAACGTCAAGAGCTCTCAAGGTTGGTGGCTGTTTTGAACAAATACTAAATACAGCAGGATGGAGTGGGACCAAGACCTTTCTAAAGTACTATAACAAGAAAATTATAATCACAAAGACATTAGCGACCGCGACAACATCTAACCAGTTATGTGCAATCTACACTGGCTGCCAATTCGCGAGAGGATTGTTTTTAACATTTTACTTTTGACTTTTAAAGCCCTGACCGGTCAGGCACCCACATACATCTCATAACTCATTGCAGATTACAAACCGAGCCGGACTCTTAGATCATCATCTCTACATCTGCTTCAAGCAACTTCTAGCAAAACAATAACTTACGGCAGAAGTTTCGCGGTGACTGCGCCAAATCTGTGGAATTCCCTTCCTCTCCAACTCCGTAATCCACAATCAACAACTCAGTTCAAATCTCACTTGAAAACGTATCTTTTTAAAACTGCTTATAATCTGTCATAATTGATGCTTTATTGACTTTTAAATCGCAATGTCTATATCATTAGCAGCTGATTGTATTTTTTTAGGTGTTCTTTTCATTGTATATATTTATAATCTTTTTAAACATGTGTTTTAATGTATGTGTAGTTTTTAAGATCTTTATCATTTGTTTGTAAAGCGCATTGGTGCCGCTGCTTTATGCGCAATATAAGTGTGTATTTTTATTATTATTATTATTATTATTATTATTATTATTATTATTATTATTATTATTATTATTATTATTATTATTATTATTATTATTATTATTATTATTATTATTATTATTATTATTATTATTATTATTATTATTAGGTTAGAGAGTTTTAACCAGCTAAATAAACTTTCAGAGTACATGAACTGATCAAGTGACAGACGCATGCAGTATATTTGGGTACAATTTTCTTGTTAGTTTAATTGTATGAAAGAATCATACATATTTTTTGGTTAATTTTAGCATGATGGCTTAAACCTTTGTAGTTGTGATAGTTGGCAATAAGAGACCATATTGTACTAGTGTAGATTGGGTAAGGTGTGGATGATCATGGCACAGTTCCAGTTGCTTTGTAATCCCATGGAATCACGTATCTGCTAGAATAGAATTGGTAAGTTGAACAAGACTTACCTGTAAGTAGCAATTTAACTGTAGTTCTATACTGCACACTGGAAGATATTAGGAATTATATCAACGCACACCCATCCTTTGTATAATTTGAGCAAATAAGTTGCTATTTTACAATAATGGTATATTACAGTTTCGCTGGAACTGTTCCATTGTATTTTTTTGAAGTCTGGTATTATGCGCGCGCATCGTATCCCATGTAATTCGTAATATATTCCAGAGTGCAGTATAAAACAGGTAAGTCTTGTTTAACTTACCAATCATTAACACAAGAACATGGTATAATCACACTTCTGTATAAAAAAAGGAGACAGAACCAATCTAAATAATTGGCGTCCAATTTTGCTTTTAAACTACGAGGGTCAGTCAATAAATAATGAAAGTGATCATGGTATGGGATGCATGAGTGATTCTATTGACAGATAGTGTGATCAATACAAAGTATGAACCTTTGTCCTTCAAAACAATACACTTTTGGATTTCTGGGTATGAACTATGACGTCATAGCATTAGCTTAAAGTAACTACACTCTGGACACTGCCTGAAATATGCCTGAAATAATATGTCAATATTTGGCTGGATATGTAATACAGGGTGTCCCTAAAACAAAGGGTGCACATGTTTGCGCAACTTGTTGACCATGAAATCCTATAGTTTGGTGTATTATGTTTATACACACGGAAAGGGAAACCACTCAGCTTTCAGATGCCGTTTATTGTATATGATTTGGATTTGTCAATCCTGAGATATACCCATCCAGTTTATCAAAGCTACCCAAAATCGACGTTGTGCCACTTTTACAGAAAGAATGATTATGAGCGTCAAAACGATACTAACATTGGTCTATCCATGGGCATCAATCGTCTTGAAACATTGGGGTGGGCATTTGACCAGAATTGTTTAAAAGAGGCTGAGGAGCACAAATGATGTCCTTGGAATACGTGGTAAGGGATTTCTACGAGCAGTTATTCTGGGATCCCTCGGAAGTGCACGCCGCACGTTATCAATGTGTTACTCTGTCCTGCCACTTTTCATATCTTAGTCTTCCAGACTGTTCTTTATTCATGTCATATTGGTGCTTGTACCATCTACCAAGTATTTCCAATACTCCTTTGTATGGTGTATTCCTGGATGGTACGTGAGTGTTTGGGAAATGAATGACAACTCTCTGGTGACTTCTGCTTGACTTCTCGTTTCAAGATATTTTAAGACCATGAACACCCTCTTCTAATGAAAATTGAGGCCGCACTTAGTCATATGGACGTCTGTCTTGTTTTGAAAATGTAGGCCCAATAAACATTTTGCGAAACCTCGTCAAAAGGACTGGTTCGAATCATGTAACAAACATCTTTATATTCAGTTCTGCTTGGATACTCAGGCACTCATTCTATTATTTAAACCTATTCAATCTCAATACAAAAATGTTATTTTGCATAACACTGGAGAAGGGCAATCGTACAAGTTGAAGTTGTATCTTAGGAGTAAACCTTTGAAACTGTAAAGTGGCACAACATCGATTCTGGGTAGCTCTAGTTAATTGTCCATATCTCAGGAGTAGTTAGGCAAGTGGGGGTCCTGGACCATTTACTTTGTATACCCCCGACACCAGTAATTACTACCAATACCCTCGCTTCGCTCTCTCTCAGCTCGGATATAGTTATAAATTACTGGGTACCGGGGTATACAAGAAGAAAAAAAGTTCCATAACCCCCACTTGTCTAACTACTACAAATACAACGAGGAGAATTTTTTTGTATGATTTTTGTATTAATTAATTTTAAAATCCTCAAATATATATGGATTTGCAAACAGCACTAGTAAACTTTAAAAAGTGTTATGGGATACCAGAGAATACAAACATTAATCTAGACTTCAAGTTTGAGGATAATGACTTGTTCGTAAAGTACAAAGAGAATTGGATACAACTAAATTATAAAAAAAGTCCCGAAAAGTTTAAAATGAAGTCAAGTTTGGGGATTAAGTTTTCAAACAAGTTTATGGCAGAACTTATACCAACGCCACTAATTGATTATCCAACGGGTGAATATTCTGAACTTAAAAACGACCCATCGTGCCAGTGGGTTAGCGCAAAAGCAAAGAAATGCAATAATGGCCGAAGACCAAAGAATTTATATTGTTGGAATCATAACACTCAAATACAAAACGGGGCAGAACTACCAAAACCGCTAGTTAAAGAAGAAATAACAATAACAGAAGAAATGCCAAAAACTGAAGCAGTGGTATTAATAATCAATTATTTTTTATTTGAAGATTTAAATTTACTTAGTATAACAATGACCACAACTAACACAACTGAAACAACTTATACAAACGAAAGTACAGACACTATGTTATCGGATGAAGCGTTTGACCAACTACTTAAAACACAATACCCAGAAACAATGAAATGGAGAGAATTAGTAATTGGCAACATTTATAAAGTGGTATCGAAAAAGATCATTGACACAGAAAAGGGAGAATCAACGATCATAATCCTTGCCGATGGAACTCACGTATGGGCATGTTCAGCACTAGAAAAGCGGTTAGAAGAAGATAAACAGAGAATTTCCTTGTTACATTCGATCCAATGGTGAAATTCAAAGCAAAAAAAATAAAGCCTATAAGTATTTCGGCTTTGATCTTGTATGGCATGTTAATAAATAATTAGTTAACACAAATCTTTAACAACTTGCAAAACGAAATAAGAAATGCTAATTGTTATAAATTGCACCAATAAACAGGTTATAATTCCGTCGCAAAATGCTTTAAATTCATCTGATGTAGAGCTTATAATATGCTCAGATTTACTCATTATTATTAAAAAATTAAAAAAAAAAAATTTGGACAAATAATGCTTAGAGACAAGCTGGGTTTATTAGAATATGTTGAAGGGGTTGATGGATTTACGTTTAAGGGACTCCAATTTTCATAAGAGTATTCACAGCTTCTTTCTTGCCCATTTTCATCCCTTTTTTTCGGCATCTGCACGAATTTGCTCTCTAACTTCATCATTTATTTCTTTGACTTCTGTACGAACTCTCTCGCGTATCTGATTTTTATGACCGCGATAATTCTCTCGCTCAGCCAGAATTAATTGGAATTCTTCATCGCTGATTTTATTATCTGTTAGGGCATTTGATACTAGGCCATTAATGCTGGACATCTTGGACATGGCTACATTCTTAATGCGTTCATGTTTTTCAACTTTCTTAAGTATGATTTTACAAATTGCGGATGCTCCGACAGATACGGCACCCATTCCGATAGATACAATTCCTAAAGGCAAAGCGATGGGAGATCCAATCCCAGTGCCAAGCGCGGTCATACCGGCGGTGCCTGCACCAACGGCAATAACGCCAGATGTGGTGCTAGCATAGAAAAAACTATTGTATATTGATTTATATCTGCGTCTCAATCTACTTCGTGTTTCATTTTCTGATTCGAGAAAACTTCTCATTTCCGAAATTTGTTTAAGTCTAAAAGTTATTCCATTATTGCGCTGTTGGTTTTTTACTAGGCATGATATATTATTATGAATATATTTTTTTAAATTAATACTTCATCGTCTGTAAAATTTTCAACGTGATGATATACGAAATGTTGAACTATTTCCCCTTTGTTGAGATTTCTGTCGTAGAGACTCACGATGCCTAATTCCTTCATTCCCATTCTGATATAATGTAAAGAATCGAAGTTTAAATTATGTTGTTTTATTTGTTTACCATTTATCCACACATTAAGTTTATTTGCAACACATTGAATGGTAACATGATTAAGCTTTGTGGTGTCTACAATGTGAATTATAGCATTTAATTTCATATTTTTTAAAATTAATACTTCATCGTCTGTAAAATTTGCAACGTGATGATCTACGAAATGTTGAACTATTTCCCCTTTGTTGAGATTTCTGTCGTAGAGACTCACGATGCCTAATTCCTTCATTCCCATTCTGATATAATGTAAAGAATCGAAGTTTAAATTATGTTGTTTTATTTGTTTACCATTTATCCACACATTAAGTTTATTTGCAACACATTGAATGGTAACATGATTAAGCTTTGTGGTGTCTACAATGTGAATTATAGCATTTTTATTGCTTAACACATTATCAGTAATTGTATATTTAAAGCTATCTGCTGTCCACATCATTGTTAGATACTTAACAGACTGGGTAGTAGGGTTGTAAAATGTTAAAATGGAAGTATTATTTTCCACTGGTGGTGATTCTCCAGGCCGTGCTGAAAAGAGTAGAGTCCACGGAGTTGATAAATTTGGTATACATTCAATGTGAAGTTTAGAGTTTAATTGCATAATACCCAAGTCTTTACTGGGGTTTGGTAGCAAATCTATATCATAAGTTGCTGTAATAGTTTGTGGACGGTTATTAATGTATGTTTCACCGCTACCTGCATTGTCGTGTTTAATTTCAACCAGAAGTTCCCTTTCCAAATTGATATTTTTTCTCGCTCTAACAGAGAAGTATACTTTACTATCATCTTCAGGTAGTACAATATATCTCGCTAAAACATATGTTCTGGTATCATGTTCATGTTGTTCGATTCTGTCTACGTACTGTTTATTTACAGCGTCAGTTTCATCTACAGGGTTTCCAACCTCTTTGATTGCGTTGTAGTCCATTATAAGATTTCCTGTCATTGTATCACCAGCTTTGTTTAATTTTTCTGTATTAAGGCGTGATGTTAAGTCTAAAACAAAAGCAGCAGTTGCGGCATGATGTCTTTGTCTTGGTTCACCCAAGTTAATAATGTTGTGCTGTTCCATATCAATGTCTTGCGATGTGGAGGTTAGGGAGGTTTGCATGGTTGTATAGTTGGGTCCATAAATGCTCATTGTTATATATATATTATTATATACTTTTTATTTCAAGATTTAAATCGATTGGCAGTAAATTATTGTCTAGCTTGTGTGTCACTCCGTTTCCCCATTCTACTTTAAAATCAAAATCAAGCTCATTTATATTAGGCCAATAGTATTAGATCATATATCAAAAAAGGTTAAAATTTCTCATAACAAGCTGATTTTTTCAGGATAGGTTCAGGAACATGTGTAGAATCAAATTCCAAAAGTCCCCGAAAATCCCCCTTGTGCTACCTTCAAAATCCAAGATGGCGTCCAAAATGGCCGCCGTTTTCAGTTTTTATCATAACTTTGCCCCCAGACATGTAAAAATCACAAACAAAGCATCTAAATATATGTTTTGAGGTACAAGGAATATGTTTAAACCATTTCAAAGAGGTTTCAATGACTCTAAATATCCACATTCCAAAATGGCCGCCATATGTATTTTTTTCCTAAGTTTTTTTGCAACCAGATACGTTAAATATGTTAATTACGTATTTAAACATAAATGTTATGGTACAATAAGTTAATTAAAATGACAATCTAGAAATGTAAACATCTAAATGTATCTTAAATCCAAGATGGTGATCAACATGGCTGTTGTGTAGTATATCTTAACATAGGTTTAATGGTAATGTATTTGTCCATATTCATGATTATGCAGTTTTCTCATCACCTTTTCTAGGCGTAATGAGTGACAAGGAAAACAATTATATTACATACATAAAGAGCAATTAAATTTCAGAATGAAAGTCCCTTACGGGCATCCATACTATATCATATGGCAACACTTAGACTACATGCTGTCTTTACTACACTAAACCACATGGTTATTGGATGGAAGTTAAGCAGTCTATTGTTTGATAAAGAAATTGGATTTGATGCATAAACTGGTGAGTTATTCACATGCTATCTGGGCATGCCTTTTCACGAGCTCTGCGTGCTCACATCCTTACTTCATCTGCCCTTATTGGAGTTTTGATGGATACTCCTGGGACCTTGGAGAACATAGACAAAGTCCAATTAGAGAAACTTTACAGATCTCTTCTCAACCAGGACCAGAGTGCCACTGAAGTTGCTGAAGAGGAGTGTGTCAAACAGTTAAGCCAGATCATTACGGAAGTTCTTGATCGTGCTGCTGCTGAAAGTAGAACAGGGAAGCTGTGGGTACAATACATCTGACAGGTGGCCCTTATGCAGCATTTCATTAGAGCTGAAAGGACAGGGGATTGGAAGCTCCACCTCTACTGGATAAAGGAGATGTTGCCTTATTTCCAAGCTGCAGGGCATCTCCACTACGCCAAGTCTGCAAGGTTGTATTTACAACAGATGGAGTCTTTGGAGAAAAGCATGCCCGCAGATGAGTACCAACTGTTCACAGACAAGGGATATTTCACCATTCGACGTTTGGATTCTTTCTGGGGTGGGAATTTCTCTGATCAAACCATCGAGCAGTTTTTGATGCGAACTTTGAAGACATCAGGGGGAATGACATATGGTCGCGGAATCACAGACAGTACATTAACCAAGTGGGTCCATGCACTTCCTCGATGTGCCCCTGTCTGTGATGCCTTAGAGCAGTTCACCGGTGTTCATACAGGTTCTTCAGAGCAGCACAGGGACTTACGCCAAACTACTCAATCAAGAGACATCAGGGATCGGGATGTTTTTGTTGGTTGGTTACAGGCACACCCCCCCCCCCCCCCCCCCCCCCCCCCCCTTTGCTGGGTATGAAAAGGATCGTAATCGTTTGGTATCTGTTGCAAATGGGACTGTAGCAGATTCATCGGCTAATTGTGATAAAGCAGCAGAAATTGGCAGGAAGTCAGCATCAGAAATAACGGGTAAGAAGTTCACAAACATTGCCTTACGCCGAAATGACAAGGTTACTACAATCATGACAATTGGAGCAAAGGACAAGACAGTGCGAGTTAGGGGACAACAAGTTGAAGTGAATCCGACTCTATTATTCAATAGAATCACATGTGTGTTGAATAACAGCTCTGAGATGGCGTCGTTCTTTACGTACGAACTAGCTCCTCAACCACCTTCTCTTTTTGAAGATGGCCTGATGCGTAAACCGCCAAAGAGTTCCTTGGGCCTTCTGTTAAAGTCGTTCACTGAGCAATCCAACCTGCCAGAGAATTGTCTCTTCATAGTAGACGGTGGTTACCTACTTAGACATGCCATTTGGCCACATCCTTCCACCTATGCAGGTATATGTCAGAATTACATATCACACATGCTAAACCATTATGGAGCCAACTCGACTGTTGTATTTGATGGATATGGCAGCGCTATGTCTACAAAGCAAGCGGAACAGAGACGGAGAGCTCAAAAGTGCTCATCCAGTGACATCATATTCGAGGAGAATATGCCAACTACCACAACCCAAGCTGCATTTCTTGCCAACAGTAACAATAAGACGAGACCGATACAAACTCTCAGTGAGAAGATGCTAATGACTGGAATACTTGTCAAACAGGCAGAAGCTGACGCAGACACGCTGATAGTATCTACGGCACTAGCAGTAGCAGAGGCAGAAGAGGTGCCAGTTGTGGTCGTTGGTACAGATACTGACTTACTTGTGATGATGGTGGCTCGGGCAAGCGCTAGTATAGATATATATATATACATGAAGTGCTGCAGCAATAATAATAATAATAATAATAATAATAATGTACTTAATATAGCTCGCCCAACACAAGAAAAGGCCTCTGAGCGCTTTACATCTTAAAAACTGCTACTAAAAAGCCTTAAAATATACCATATTAAACAATGACCAACAGTAAAAACATTCATAAAATGATATTGCATAATGATTGCACGCAAATATAAGTGATAAAACACCATTGTTAAAATCAAGGTCCATAGTTCTATAAATCTAAAAACACCAACAATTTAAAAGCACCGGATTAAAAGTCCAAAACGCACAGCTGTAATCCATAAAAATCACAATTACATGTGGTTATTAAAAAGATGTGTCTTAAGAAGCCGCTTAAACGTGGCAAGGGTGTTGGCATTTCTGAAATGGTATTCAGCATTCGCCATATCCAGCATGCGATTGGAGAAACAAGTCATCGCTTGATGGCTCTTCACGCTATTACAGGCTGCGACACAGTCTCAGCCATTTATCGTCGAGGAAAGCGCAAACCCTTCAACATGGTGAACAAGAAACATGAATATGACTTGTTAGATACCTTTACAAATGCCAGCAGCACGCATGATGAGGTACAAAGAGCAGGGGAGAGCTTCATCCTTAAGCTGTATCCATGTGTTAGCAACTATTCATTGAATGAATATCGCCACTTTGCATACAAACGGGCAATTGGTCGCAGTTCCTTTAGCTCATCATTTGAGCTAGCGAGTTTACCCCAAACTTCTGCTGCAGCAAAGCAGCACTTATTCCGCACCTTCCTCACGGTTCAAGAATGGATGGGGAACAACCTTAATCCAACTGACTGGGGATGGAGAGCACAAGATGGACTTCTTGTTCCAGTTGAAACAGAAATCGCTGTTGCACCAGAAACCTTGCTCAATATGGTATCATGTGGATGCAAACAAGATGGCTGCAACAACATGACATCTCTGCAAGAAACTTGGACTTTTCTGTACCTCGATGTGCAGCAAATGCTGTGGTCAGTCGTGCAGCAACACAGCACCTGTATGTGTTGGTGACAATGAAGAGGAGACTGAACCATTGGAGAACATTAGTGCTGAAGATACAGTGCAGGTTGATGAAGTTTAAGGTGTACCAGTTTGTTCATCACATTACAACACAATGTAAACATAGGCTTAAGCCATCTCAGCTTGAGCTCCCCAGCTCTTTTGGAGACAAATAGATAATAATGGTAACTATTGTAATGTACAAAAATAAACATGAACTGAAAAGAACTGAATTAAACTTGTAAAATAATGATGGTAATAATGGTAGTGAATTTGGATGATGATGTGCATTTTAAGTAGGCGTGCATTTTAAGTAGGCTTTCATATTAAGTTTTGAACTTTCTCAAATGCCAATCAACACATCTTAAACACTTCTTAGCAGGTTATTTTGGTTGCCATCTTGTATATTGGCTTTATATCTAGGTATTGAAATCCATAGAGTACATTTTGAATCTATTCATTGAACCTCAAAACCTATGTTAGATATTTGTATACGTATTTAACATGTCTGGTTGAAAACTACTGATATTAACAAAAAATGGCGGCCATTTTGAAATTTGGATACTTAGAGTCATTGAAACCTCTTGGAAATGGTTTAAAGATATTCCTTATACTTCAAAACATATATTTCGATGCTTTGTTTGTGATTTTGACATGTCTGAGGGCAAAGTTATGATAAAAACTGAAAACGGCGGCCATTTTGGACGCCATCTTGGATTTTGAAGGTAGCACAAGGGGGATTTTCGGGGACTTTTGGAATTTGATTCTACACATGTTCCTGGACCTATCCTGAAAAAATCAGCTTGTTATGAGAAATTTTAGGGTTAAAGCTAATACTAAATTAAATCCTCATTAATCCAGCTAGATCCATCGATACCTAACGCATATCTAACTGGGTCCGGCAACCAAAGTTATATCCACGAGACCACTTTCAGGATTAACTGTTATACTTAAGTTTTCAATTCCATCCATAATAATTTTAGTAAGATGATTAAAATTGTAAAACCCTGGCTCAATCGGTAGTTCCTGTGATTCCTGTTCATTTCTTCCCCATCTAACCGTTGTTTTTTCATAGATATTATACCATCCAGACCACACTGTAATCCTTTTAATTGCAATTTTCATATCTCCACTTTGGTTGCAGACGGGTATATTAAAAGTAAATGGTTTGCCTTTACTCGCGTTAGTAATTCTCACAATCATTATAATTAATATATATTATAAATATATAAAATTGATTCTGCTAATCTAAAAGACGTGCTTTTACAGATGTTATTTATTGTAATTTTTATATTTTATATTATGTATTTATAATAATGGCAAAAAATAATGCAACGAGTCAAACCGACCCTAGTGTTCCAAAAATGTTTAAATTAAACTCTAAAGCATCTTATAGCTCTGGTAGTGTTTATGAACCAACGCATCAATTTAGCTTAGTAAATCAACACATTCAAGTAAATCCGCATAACAGCTTTTTAGTTAAGTTTAAAACTATCTGGAATCGGTACAAGTTGCCCAAAGTGACGGATGAAGCTGTTTACAACGACTGGATTAACAACCCAATGCAATTTTGGCAAAATCAATTAAATTTTGCAATTTGGAGTGCAACTACAGGATGCGGCGTGTCAAAAGAACACTTACAAGACCCCTTGGTCAAAAGCATATTTAGATTTCATACATATTACCAAATTAGACGCATTCTTATTGTTTTAGGATGTCCACTGCCGAGTGAGAATGATTTTGACCCTTATGACAATCCAATCAAAAGAGATGTGTTAGAAAAAATGGTTACAGATTTTAATTGGGATGATAGAATACCATCTACTCAAAGGCTTGATTTATATTATGGTCTTGGGTCTGTACGATACAATTCTCTACATGGGTTAAGAGGAGAACAAACAAAACTACTAGAACGTGGAGGCGACTACGACCCAGCTAACAAGTGGACAGTTCATATTCCACCTTTGCAAATTTGCAGTGAATGACCGACACACTTATAAAATTGAATATATCGAGCAATACTTTAAACCCACAGTTATTGATTCGCGGCATAAGGCAGTAAATCCGCAAGTTGGTTCAGAACTTGATGCAATTGGATCGTTTATACTCGATAAAAGCAATGGGTTCACAAAAGAGGGTATTTTGCGAATTAATGAATCGATAAGAACATATGTATACACAATCGTTGGGGCACAAGTAAAAACAAAAACATCAATTATAAGCGGCAAGAGAGAGCTTGAAGCCCAATCTCAGTTTTATACAAATGTAGATGCCAAAATTAAAGGCATAGAAAACATTGAAGAGTCAATAGATCAATACCAAGACATACTTCAACATGCAAGAAGCAAATTAGATTTTGTTGTTGGACTAAACTTGTACATGATACCAAGTGACATGGATCTTTACATAGGCACAATAAACGGATATAACAACTTGCTTACAACAGCAACGACAAGTGATTTTCATATTGGGGTAAATGACGCTGTGAACAGCATAACAAAAATACCACCGGTTTCAGCCACTGAATTTGATGCAACTCCAGTAATACGGCCCAATTTGAGCGATCAACCTGTAACCCCTACGTTGGTTCCTTTGCCTGGCATTCCTTCAGAATTTGACTTACCCCCAGCTCCCGAAGATAATTTGCTTGATAGCTCTGATTTTGATGCTCCAGATGATCCTGAAGAAGATCCAACAACATTAACGCATGAAGAGTTTAAAATAGGCTTAACTGTAGGGGGTATAATTATAGGAACTTTAGCTTTCGGGTATTTGAAATAACTCGCTTACTTTGAGGATATAAGTTTACTAGCAAATGCATACAAAAGGTACCCAACGGCAATGAATAGCACCCACACGTTTTCTGCAAGCACACCAACTACAGAAGCCGCTGATTTCATCAAAAGGCTAATAAGTGCCCCAATAAGGCCAGGCAGTGCAGCCAATGCTTTATCTCCCAATTTTATAAGCAAATTTACTAACTTTTGCAGTTGTGCTTTGATCCATTCGCGAGAGCCTGGAGTTGGTTTAGGATCGGGTTTTGGGTCGGGTTTTGGATCGGGTTTTGGGTCGGGTTTTGGGTCGGGTTTTGGATTTGGTGTTACTGATTTTACTGCTGATGTTATGGATTCTACTAATGTGGTAATAGCCAAGCCTATTGCCGTTAATATAACCGTAATTGTGACTCCCGGTTCGCGAAATAGTATGCGGATTTTATCACCAAGCGTCAGTTCTTTACTTAGCATTTTTTCGTATGTGTGTTTTATTGCTTCAATTTGAGTCTTAATTTCCGGTACAAAGCCTGTTATAATATTTTTTTGAAATTCGATTTTGGAATCTAACTCTGCAATGCGTTCTTTTCTTGAGGCTTTTTGTTCTTCAGTTATATCAACAATAGAATCAGCTACTTCTTGCTCTCGTTGCCCATCACATGCATTCATTTTAATCATCGCTGCTTCAATTTGCCCCTTAACAGTATTTAACTGTTGGTTAAATCGTCCCACATCACGAACTAATTGCGCATCAAAATTGTTTTGTTGTTGTGTTGATTCATTTTGTGGGTTGTAATCATTTAAAGTTTTTAGAAAAATATCTGTGTTTTCTTGAGTGGAGTCTATGACTTGTTGTACATTTGATGAAGTAACGGATTCAGGTAAACCGGATAATGCCTCATCTACGGCGACTCTTACTGATGGCGAAACATTCCTGGGAGTTTGATTTTGTCTGTAATTACTCAATAGTAGTCCATTTCTCATAAAATTAGTGCCACCTTGCCCCATGGGAAGAAGTCGCCCATAATCATTTGCTATAGTACTTGCTGACTTAAATATTTTTTTATCTCTTACTGTAGTTCTACCTCAAGACCTTGCCATTTTGCATATATAGCACCATCACTTCCTACTCTTAATTCCGCAGATGGTACAAGAGCATCGCTTGTTGCTATTATATAATTGCGAGGAGGGCTAGTAAATACTCTATTAAAAGCAGCACAGGCTATTTTAATTTTTTGCATATTAAGAGCATTAATAGCATTAATTTGTGTGTTGTCTACGGACATACCATCATTACTTCTTAAGTTTGCCAATCTTTGTTCTAAGGCATCAAAACTATTTCTTTCGGTTTGATATATTTCATCTGTGAATGATGTTTCTTGAGTGTCTCCTGTTGTATCTTCGTCTCTACCTCCTCTCGCAAAATCATCTAAGTTAACGTCATCCATAATTAATTTTTATTTATATATATATTAGATATATATAATAAATAACGAAATGAGTATGGAGTATGGTAATAAACTTAATCCTATGAGAAAGTTACGTAAAGCGAAGGGAATTAAAGGAGAGCGCATGACAGTATACAACACACACAATCCAGACACAATTGATCCAAACGGCATTCTAACAGTACGATTTCCAGATTTAGGCCCTCATGATGTAATTATACCCGGGACAGCAAAACTATCGTTTAAAATAGCCCTCAATGCACCTGCAGATGCAAACCGCACAATCGTCAATAACTTAGGTCGCGCAATCGTAAGCAAAATTGAAGTTAAGCTAGAAGGTCAAAGCGTTTACACCCTTAATGACAGTGATATTTTTCACTGTTATCAAGATCTGTGGATGACGCAACAAGAGCGTGAAAATGCAGTATATCAAGGAATTCAATCCGAGGCCCTGCGAAAGATTAGAATTAATACCGGCGATAAGGGTGCCAATGCCTCTGATGTTGCCCTGGGAGATGCCTACAGCAACTTGTTTAGCATTCCGCTTGATTTTGAGTTGCTCGAGGCTAATATGCCATTTCATCAATACGACCTTAAGGACAGACTATCTTACGAGCTAACATTATCATTATCATTATCATTATCATTATCATTATGGCAACGTGATTGTGTCCAGTGATAATACTGCAACTTATACAATTACTGGGATTAGTATGGAATTTGAAGTGCTAAACTCTAAAGCCTTAGCAATGGACATTAAGCAAAAGCAAAAAGACCGCAATATTGTGCTTTATGATCGCGTTATAAGACATACTAATCTACCCCTAAACAAAAGCGAATCAACTTGGAACATTACTCTAGCACCTCAAGCATTCTCAATGAAAGGAATTCTAATTATATTCAAGGAGCCGCAAAAACCGCATTTGAAGGAGACAGTGAAGATTTCTACAACCCCCAAAATTACTAAAGTTTCAACTACAATCGATGGTAAGCCCAATCAGATCAATTCTAGCGGTATGCGGGCTCATCAACAGTTCCACGAGATCAGGAAGCATTTCTCAGACGGCAAGAACCGCGATGCTATAAATGTTGCAAAATAATTTGACTTGGCTGATGTAACAGCGGCAGAATACTTTACTAATAAATATGCTCTTTGGCTTGATTTCCGTAGTAACGATGATTTTACATTACACGGTAGCGGCAGGAAAATTGAGGGTGCTAGCCAATCTATACAAATTGAGATTGAGAAGACAGCCCAGGCAGCAGGAAGCCAGGTGTTTAGTCTTTCAATATGTATAAACATCGTACACCAAATGTTAGAACTTCATGGTCAACAAGTTGGGGAAACACGTGCACCCTTTTTTTAGGGACACCCGGTAGGTTGAAATAATGGTTTGATTGATTCATTTGCGTATATGTCAACAATGCAAGCATTGAAACAGATACCACTTGAAGAATAGTAAGAACACACAATAATCTCTGATTGACACTCGAGATCTAAATTCCGTAAAACAAACACGGAGGGACCATCTCAAATAAGTTTTTATTACGGAAAATACGCAACGATAAACCATAGAAAATATCAACGGATAAAGAACAATGGAGGGATTATAATGTAATAAATTGTTGTGGGATGTAAAGCAATACCAGTGGGGATTTCAAAAGGAGCAGATCATAACATGTCCTCAAACCGTTGGAATTATGTGACGTTTACTTTAAAAAATACACATCTAGTAGCTCTAAAGACAGCAGTAATAAGAGAGGTTGTGGCAGCCATATTTGATTGATACATTCATGTTTATCTTCATTTTGATTATCAAAATAAGTATACACATTGATATAAGCATTTTTCGATGTTTCTGATTAGATTTTGAAGGCACAGTAAGCTTTTATCTGGCAAATATCATGATTTTAGCCATTTTTGGCCCAGTTCAAACATATCTGCCGGTTGCGCATGCGCATATTTGTTTGTATGATTCATATGAATAAGTTCAGCTAATTGATTACCTATCCTATTATATCGCCCAAACTAGTTAAAGTTCTTAGATTTCCCTATTTTTTTATTTTCCGCAATATTAACGATTCACTGACTGGGATTTGTCAGCCAAAGTGAAAATGGGCTGTTTGTAATACTGATATTTATATACTTTTTATTCAATCGCTTCCCCTTACATTTTTTACAAATGACGATGAATATTAGGATACCATTGATAAAGGAATAATTTACAGTGAACTTGGCGTAGGTTTCGTCAAACTTTTCTCAGATTCAGGTCTGTGTGATGGCAATAATTTGCAGCAAAAATACAACATGCCATCAAGTTCAAAGACAATATTAGGTATAGTATATGCACCACATGCATGTTTAATTCATGGCAAATGTGATTGAATTGTGTGATTATATTCGATCATGAACAGAGTTCATTTACATCGTGTTATATTGAGGTCAACTCTGACTAAAGGGCGTATCAGCTCGTATCGCTACGGGTGGGAACTTTTGGTTCGCTGTACGTGGGTTAGGAAATCAAAGGGATTGTGCGCAACTGC
This sequence comes from Ophiura sarsii, assembly GCA_035610835.1. Lineage (NCBI taxonomy): Eukaryota > Metazoa > Echinodermata > Ophiuroidea > Amphilepidida > Ophiuridae > Ophiura > Ophiura sarsii. The sequence continues at coordinate 76,397,865 of CM069447.1, read as the reverse complement.
ATACTGACTGCTGAGAGCGTCGCGTATTAATACAACGGTTGCAGGTTCAAATCCTGTTAGAATCAAATGTTTAAATATAAATTGAATCGGCATTTAAATGAGCCAACCAGACCAATTGAAATGGGGCGTCTTGAAAATAGTTCCTCTCTAAGGGATGTAGCATATGCATGTCCGATTGAAGGTGGTTTGATGTAGCTGCCTGTAAGGCCTACAGGTTTTAAATAACATTATTTGGGACAAGTAACGTATAAACAGCTTATTTCAAAAAGGCGCTAACTTATTATAAGTGAAATAGTAGAAAAACAAAGATTTTAAATAATAGGCATATTTCACTTTGGAAACGTTAGCTCGTATGCCAAAAATAAAAACAAAACCTGTTAAAGGAGGAAAATATGGAGATATGATAAGGCCCATTATTGGGGATTAAGAGGTCATCTTGCTTCCACAAACTGGTCAAGTGTATTCCAGAAGAAAGATCCTGAAACTGCTTGCTCTAATGTCACCAATATCATCTGCGATGCTATCGACCTGTTCATCCCAAGTAAGACAGTCACCAATAGGACCGGAGACAAGGTTTGGTTCAACGATGAATGCCGTAGGGCATCTAAAATGAGGCATCGTCTCTTTAATAAAGCCAAAAAGGACCAAACTGAAGTCAACAAGGCAAAGTTCGCTGAAGCTAGACATTCCTACAACCAAGCAAGCCAGGAGATCTTACAACGCCAAATTGAGAAAGATCCGGCAGACAAAGCGCTGAGCAGCAACAAATGGTGGAGAATCATCAACACTCTCTCTCGCAGAACTGCTCGATCTGAGATCCCAGTGATTGATCATCATAACGTTACCCACATCACAGCAAGGGACAAGACAGAAGCTTTTTGTCAGACATTTACAGACAAATGCAGACTCCAAGGTGCTAAAGACCAGGCTCTCCAAAAGTTCATCCTTCAACAAACAAATATTTTGAAAAGATAGTCTTGAAACCCAAGGATGTGAGAAAACTGCTAAAACACCTCAATCCAGACAAAGCCACTGGACCAGACCTTATCCCAACCAAGGTTCTAAAGGAATGCTGTGCTGAGCTCGCCATCCCGCTCTGCTTTTTGACCTCTGCCTCAAGCATGGTGTGTTTCCAAACCAATGGAAGATAGCCTCTGTCACTCCAATTCACAAGAGAGGTTCCAAGGCTGACCCAACAAAGTATCGTCCCATAAACAACATCAGTAAGATCATGGAAGCTGTAGTACAGAGACAACTCCAACGCTTTCTTCTAAGCAATAACCCGATCTCCAGCAGACATTTTAGATTTAGAGCAGGCCACAGCACAGCTGATCTCCTCAACATCCTGTCACAGAGGTGGAACCACTCCCTAGACCTAAGCGATGAAGTTTGTGTCATCGCCCTTGACTTAAAAGGAGCTCTCGAAAAGGTATGGCATAACGGACTCTGCTCGAAACTGTTGGCTAAAGGTGTTACTGGAAGACTGCTTTCGTGGATAGACAACTATTTATCTGATAGATCCATCAACTTCGTCATTTCAGGTCAGGCATCCACTGCTCCAATAAATGCTTCTGTTCAACAAGGATCTATCCTTGGCCCAATACTTTTCTTTGTTTTTATTGATGACCTTGCAGATGTTGGTGACAACGAACTATATCTATATGCCGACGACTCAACACTCTTTGCACCCATTAAGTCATCAACCGATCCCAACACAATAGCTGCTAGTCTCAACAAAGATCTAAGTAACATGCAAGCATGGGCTGCTGAATGAAAAGCGACCTTTGAGCCTACCATACGCAATGGTTATTTAACACTAAAAGGGTCCTGAAAAACGTTCATGAAGCCAGCTTGAATAGTAAAACAATGTAACCAATTCGCTCGAAACGTGCAAAAATAGTCAAGAAAACGTTCATGAAACATATTTTTATAAAGTTTGAATAAACACTGAATCCAATGGCTAATTTTAATAAATAAAAATTGAATCTAACTCGCGCGAAATCGCGAACTCTCACTAAAATTGTTCAGACAACGTTCCTGAAACCATGTTGTTAATTAAACCTTGAAACTAATTCGCGCAAATGGGGCATCATCAACACCCATCATCATCATCACAATTAGACACTTTTCAGCTTCAGGGTTATTCAAAAAAGCTGGACCTGGCTATGACTGTCATTTTGTGAAACAAGATTTTATCTCATATAATCGCAATGAACTCTTAAACATGAAATCTGACAACCTCACCGTGTCTCCTGATACATGGAATAGCATCCAGTCTCTTAATATCCAGTGTAAAGGCGTGAGAGCTGGGTGGCGTAAACAACTGAAAAAGCAAAATACGATCACCCCATACAGCAATATGTCACCAAATCTGCCGCCCCTTTGGGCACCATCTGTTACTTTGGGTGTGTTAAATGCACAGTCGGTAAGAAACAAATCAACTGCTCTTGTGGATTTCATCATTGAGAACAAATGTGACTTGGTTGCTATTACCGAAACTTGGCTGAAACCGGGTGACACTACAACTGATTTCACTTCTGAAGGTTTCGCGAATCTCAATGTCACTGTTCAGTTCACTGTTGACCAATTCAAGTCTTTTGAATCCATTCACTGTGAAATCACTGATACCTCACAATCTCTTCGTCTTGTAATTGTTTATCGACCCCAAGCGAAGCGCACAGGCTGTTCATTTAATGATTTTATCAAAGACTTTCAGTCTTTAATGGATATGTATGTCCTTCTTCAATCAAATCTCATTGTCACTGGCGATTTTAATATCCATGTGGACATTACCAACGACTCCGAAACGGTTCAATTCAATGATATCCTCTCCTGTATGGACTACTGCATCACGTAAATGGCCCAACCCATCGTCAGGGCCATACTTTGGACTTGGTTATTACAAGAAAAAGCGAATCTATTCTTGCTGATACCACTATTAAGGATGGAATAACTGATGACCCCCTTAAATCTCCTGTTCACATGTCACTTGTCTGCAAACTTAACATGAAGCGCCCCCCCCCCCCCTGCCTTAAAAAGACTATAACCACCCGTAACCTGAAGGCTATAAACATCAACACCTTCTGCTCTGATATCAGAAGTTCAGAATTGTGCACCAACTTATATGTGAACACTGAAATACCAAATCTTGTTGATCTATATAACAGAACCCTTGCTTGCATATTTGATGACCATGCACCTGCTAAGACGCGCACAGTACTACTAAGACCTAACTCTCCGTGGCATAACGACACCATTCGTCAAGAAAAACACAAGAGACGGCAGCTGGAAAAGAAATGGCGTCGGTCTAAGCTGGAGATTGATAAGCAACTGTATTGTAAACAGCGAGGGCTTGTCATCTCTCATGTGCAATGCAAAGAAGAATTATTACTCTGAGCTAACAAAAGAATCATCGACTGATCAGAAGCAGATATTCCAAACTGTGAACAAGCTTCTTTACCACAGAAAAGACTCTCCTCTGCCAACATCATCTTCTGATGAGTCGCTAGCAAACAGATTCTCTGAATATTTCATACAAAAAATCCAAACTATTCGTGACTCATTTTCTACGATTGACATCTCTGCTTCTACGGTTGAACCAACCATTAACCATCTTGATAACTTTACTTTAACTACAGACGAAGAAGTAAAATAATCATGAACTCACCTAGCAAATCTTGCTCCTTGGACCCTGTACCACCATGGCTTGTAAAAGAAGGTATTGATACCTTCATTCCTATTCTCACCCAGTTGGTTAACACGTCGTTGCAGTCTAGTTCTGTTCCTGCTAGTTTAAAGGAGGTCCATGTCAGACCTCTTCTAAAAAGAAGGCGGGTCTTGATATAAAAACAAATTGAAAAACTACAGACCTGTGTCAAATTTACCTTGGATATCAAAACTCATTGAAAGAGTTGTCTCCGCAAGAATATCTGACTTTCAAGAAATACACATTCTTCATGAATGTTATCAATCGGATTACAAAAAACGCCACAGTATTGAAACTGCATTGTTACGTGTCCAGAGTGATATTTTATGTGCATTAGACAAAGGTGATATTTGTGCCCTTATTTTGTTAGATTTATCGGCAGCATTTGATACTGTTGATCCACAAATTCTTTTGAAAAGGCTGCATGATTATATTGGCTTGAGTGGTACTGCATTATCTTGGGCAAAATCTTACCTCAGCAATCGATCTCAACGCGTTATTATTGGCAACTCAATGTCGGAGCCAGTCTCATGAGCTTTGGCCTACCGCAAGGATCGGTGCTGGGGCCACAATGGTTCACCATTGGTGATATAGTCAGGAAGCACAATCTTCACTTTCATCTTTACGCTGACGACACCCTAATATATTTTGCTTTTCAACCTCTGGACTACTCTCCAAGCATCCACAGTCTGATCTCCTCGATGCATTTTTCGATGAGTGAAAACTTTCTTAAACTCAACGACAGCAAAACAGAGTTTCTCATCATCGGTTCAAAACACCATAAATCCAAGACTGTCATCAATAATATTGTCATCGGGAACTCACAAGTTGTACCATCTAGTGATGCACGTAATTTAGGTGTCATCTTTGACTCGGACATCAACGACAGAAATCACAAATCTCTTCAACCATCAAGGCTGCTTATTGTCAAATCCGTAACATTGGTAAGATTCGTAAATACCTCACCAAAGAAGCAACTCAACTCATCGTTAACTCACTTGTAACATCTCGCTTGGTAATCAACTTCAACGTCTGCAACGTGCCCAAAATACAGCCGCACGTCTCATAACTCTCACCAAGATACGCTCGCACATAACCCCTGTACTCATTGACTTCGGGATTGACTTGCACTGGTTACCAATAAAACAACGCATTGACTACAAGATTCTTGTTATTGTTTTCAACACTCCATAGATTAGCACCATCATATTTAGCGGACCTTCTTCACGATTACGCACCTCATCGCACAGGACTACGTTCTGCAAATCGTCAATTCATCTGTGAATCTAGATCTAATAACTCTTTCGGTGCTCCAAAACTGTGGAACCATCTTCACATACATGTCATGAACTGCTGTAGCTTATCATCGTTTAAGACCGCTCTAAAAACTCACTTGTTCAAAATTGCTTTTGCCAATGACTTGTAATGTATATTATTATGTTTCTGCATTTGTATTGCTTTTTATCATGTTCTCTGTTGTCTGTGTAGCGCAGTGAGTGGCTTTGTTTGACGGATACTTGTGCTTTATAAGTTTCCATTATTATTATTATTATTATTATTATTATTATTATTATTATTATTATTATTATCATTATTATTATTATTATTATTATTATTAATGAAGTAACACTAAACATTGGTACCAATGACTCAATTTTGATCAAAATGAGACCTGTCACCACAAAATTAGCGTTAAGTCGCCAGTGTGCATTATGAGATATAGTTTAATGAACATGCCAAAAGTCATTAGAAAACAAAGGAATTTTGCAATTTCAATTTGTTTTTTGACATTGAAAAAATTGAGCAATTTTGACAATTTGCATATAATATAAGCTTATTTACTGAGCATCTTGAATCTGGACAAATCTGAAAATAATAGGTAGTCGCTCAACGATCTGTGTTACATACAGTCAATGTATTTTTTTTTCTGGGCCATCTTTACACTTTCGGCTTTTGAAACTTGTCGGTAGGCGCACTTAATGGCAACTCCGTATGCAATGAACTGCGGAAGTGGCTGTTATTCATAATGCGTGAATTTTCTATGGCGACTTGACGTTGTGATTGTGTTGTGCTATAACACAAACGTAACAATTAGTTTAAATCGATCAACAAGAGAGTGATACAAGGTGTATAGTATCCAACTTGAACTATATAAGAGTCACTTCTTTGCGAAAAGAGAGTAATACACGGTGTGTAAATACAGCATGACGGTTTAATCAGGAATATAATGTGGTGACCAGTTTTATTATTGGATTCATTTCTATGGTAAGTATCAACATGTAATAAATCTCTTCCTGTTTGACATGCATACGTAGAAAGATTGAAATAACACGTAATGCAGTTGGTCAAATAATGATTTAATATGTGATTTTGATTTGGTACTTATAATAAGTTGCATTGAATAACATTGACAAGGTGGTTCTTGTTGTGAAATTGTACATTGTGTTTAGTTATGTTTATCGTTATTATTTTGTTAGCAGTTATAGTCCCTCGTTGCTCATTATTCTGCTACTAAACTGCTCACAAAAAGTATCGTAACACTTAGAAATGATCCAATATATAACGGCTCGAAAGGGTATGCATTAATCGAAGCAAATAACCAAGTGTATAATTTTGTTCTGCGTATTTTGACACCTCGATCGATGAGATACGATGTTGCGGAGCGGAGTTATTGTCATTTCAATGATCGTGGGTGCAGTTTCCAAGGTGACACTCATCCCTATTGAAAATCACGAATCTGATCATTCTAAGTGTTACGATACTTTTTGTGAGCAGTTTATTATACCTTGACAGTTGGGAAATGATTCTGAAAAATACGTTTTGTATATGGTAAAAAAAAAATGGCCGTGTGGAAAGTGGAGTATGAAAGTTCACTATACCACAAAATTGAGGATTCCAACAAACAAATATTGGGGAAATGTACTTGCCTGCGAGTTAAATGAGTTATTGCCTGCCTGGGTCAGTCATGAAAGGATTCATACCAAAGAGAAACCATATCAATGTGCATATTGTGACTAGAGTTTCTCTCAATTGCATCATAAGACTAGTCATGAAAGGATCCATACCAAAGATAAACCATACCAATGTGCGTACTGAGCCAAGAGTTTTCCTCATTTGCAAACTAAGACCAGTCATGAAAGGATCCATACCAAAGAGAAACTATATATAAGTGTGCATACTGTGACAAGAGTTTCTCTCAATTGCATAAGACTAATCATGAAAGGATCCATACCAAAGAGAAACCATATATCAATGTGCATACTGTAACAAGAGTTTCTCTCAATTGCATCATAAGACTAGTCATGAAAGGATCCATACCAAAGATAAACCATACCAATGTGCGTACTGTGACAAGAGTTTTCCTCATTTGCAAACTAAGACCAGTCATGAAAGGATCCATACCAAAGAGAAACCATATATCAATGTGCATACTGTAACAAGAGTTTCTCTCAATTGCATCATAAGACTAGTCATGAAAGGATCCATACCAAAGATAAACCATACCAATGTGCGTACTGTGACAAGAGTTTTCCTTATTTGCAAACTAAGACCAGTCATGAAAGGATCCATACCAAAGAGAAACCATATCAATGTGCATATTGTGACTAGAGTTTCTCTCAATTGCATCATAAGACTAGTCATGAAAGGATCCATACCAAAGATAAACCATACCAATGTGCGCACTGAGCCAAGAGATTTCCTTATTTGCAAACTAAGACCAGTCATGAAAGGATCCATACCAAAGAGAAACCATATCAATGTGCATACTGTGACTGGAGTTTCTCTCAATGCATCATAAGACTAGTCATGAAAGGATCCATACCAAAGATAAACCATACCAATGTGCGTACTGTGACTTGAGTTCCTCTCAATTGCATCATAAGAATAGTCATGAAAGGATCCATACCAAAGAGAAACCATATCAATGTGCATATTGTGACTAGACTTTCTCTCAATTGCATCATAAGAATAGTCATGAAAGGATCCATATCAAAGATAAACCATACCAATGTGCATATTGTGACTAGAGTTTCTCTCAATTGCATCATAAGACTAATCATGAAAGGATCCATACCAAAGATAAACCATACCAATGTGCGTACTGAGCCAAGAGTTTTCCTCATTTGCAAACTAAGACCAATCTTGAAAGGATCCATACCAAAGAGAAACCATATCAATATGCATATTGTGACAAGAGTTTCTCTCATTTGAGTCATACGACTAGTCATGAAAGGATCCATACCAAAGAGAAACCATATCAATGTGCATACTGTGACAAGAGTTTCTCTCAATTGCATCATAAGAATAGTCATGAAAGGATCCATACCAAAGAGAAACCATATCAATGTGCATATTGTGACTAGACTTTCTCTCAATTGCATCATAAGACTAGTCATGAAAGGATCCATATCAAAGATAAACCATACCAATGTGCATACTGTGACTGGAGTTTCTCTCAATGCATCATAAGACTAGTCATGAAAGGATCCATACCAAAGATAAACCATACCAATGTGCGTACTGTGACTTGAGTTCCTCTCAATTGCATCATAAGAATAGTCATGAAAGGATCCATACCAAAGAGATACCATATCAATGTGCATATTGTGACTAGACTTTCTCTCAATTGCATCATAAGAATAGTCATGAAAGGATCCATATCAAAGATAAACCATACCAATGTGCATATTGTGACTAGACTTTCTCTCAATTGCATCATAAGACTAGTCATGAAAGGATCCATATCAAAGATAAACCATACCAATGTGCGTACTGTGACAAGAGTTTTCCTCATTTGCAAACTAAGATCAGTCATGAAAGGATCCATACCAAAGATAAACCATAACAATGTGCGTACTGAGCCAAGAGTTTTCCTCATTTGCAAACTAAGACTAATCATGAAAGGATCCATACCAAAGAGAAACCATATCAATGTGCATACTGTGACAAGAGTTTCTCTCAATTGCATGATAAGACTAATCATGAAAGGATCCATACCAAAGATAAACCATACCAATGTGCGTACTGAGCCAAGAGTTTTCCTCATTTGCAAACTAAGACCAGTCATGAAAGGATCCATACCAAAGAGAAACCATATCAATGTACATATTGTGACAAGAGTTTCTCTCATTTGAGTCATAAGACTAGTCATGAAATGATCCATACCAAAGAGAAACCATATCAATGTGCATAACTGTGACAAGAGTTTCTCTCAATTGCATGATAAGACTAATCATGAAAGGATCCATACCCAAGATAAACCATACCAATGTGCGTACTGTGACTTGAGTTTCTCTCAATTGCATCATAAGAATAGTCATGAAAGGATCCATACCAAAGAGAAACCATATCAATGTGCATATTGTGACTAGACTTTCTCTCAATTGCATCATAAGACTAGTCACGAAAGGATCCATATCAAAGATAAACCATACCAATATGCGTACTGTGACAAGAGTTTTCCTCATTTGCAAACTAAGATCAGTCATGAAAGGATCCATACCAAAGATAAACCATACCAATGTGCGTACTGAGCCAAGAGTTTTCCTCATTTGCAAACTAAGACCAGTCATGAAAGGATCCATACCAAAGAGAAACCATATCAATGTGCATACTGTGACAAGAGTTTCTCTCAATTGCATGATAAGACTAATCATGAAAGGATCCATACCAAAGATAAACCATACCAATGTGCGTACTGAGCCAAGAGTTGTCCTCATTTGCAAACTAAGACCAGTCATGAAAGGATCCATACCAAAGAGAAACCATATCAATGTACATATTGTGACAAGAGTTTCTCTCATTTGAGTCATAAGACTAGTCATGAAAGGATCCATACCAAAGAGAAACCATATCAATGTGCATAACTGTGACAAGAGTTTCTCTCAATTGCATGATAAGACTAATCATGAAAGGATCCATACCAAAGATAAACCATACCAATGTGCGTACTGTGACTTGAGTTTCTCTCAATTGCATCATAAGAATAGTCATGAAAGGATCCATACCAAAGAGAAACCATATCAATGTGCATATTGTGACTAGACTTTCTCTCAATTGCATCATAAGACTAGTCATGAAAGGATCCATATCAAAGATAAACCATACCAATATGCGTACTGTGACAAGAGTTTTCCTCATTTGCAAACTAAGATCAGTCATGAAAGGATCCATACCAAAGATAAACCATACCAATGTGCGTACTGAGCCAAGAGTTTTCCTCATTTGCAAACTAAGACCAGTCATGAAAGGATCCATACCAAAGAGAAACCATATCAATGTGCATACTGTGACAAGAGTTTCTCTCAATTGCATAAGACTAATCATGAAAGGATCCATACCAAAGAGAAACCATATCAATGTGCATACTGTGACAAGAGTTTCTCTCAATTGCATGATAAGACTAATCATGAAAGGATCCATACCAAAGATAAACCATACCAATGTGCGTACTGAGCCAAGAGTTTTCCTCATTTGCAAACTAAGACCAGTCATGAAAGGATCCATACCAAAGAGAAACCATATCAATGTACATATTGTGACAAGAGTTTCTCTCATTTGAGTCATAAGACTAGTCATGAAAGGATCCATACCAAAGAGAAACCATATCAATGTGCATAACTGTGACAAGAGTTTCTCTCATTTGCATCATAAGATAAGTCATGAAAGGATCCATACCAGTGATAACCCGTACCCATGCGCGTACTGTTACAAGAGTTTTTCTGGTTTGCAAACTAAGACCAGACATGAAAGGATCCATACACAGATAAACCATACCAATGCGTATACTATGACAAGAGTTTCTGCAATCTAAGACCAGTCATGAAAGGATCCATACCAAAGATAAACCATACCAATGCGTATGTATACTGTGACAAGAGTTTCTCTCAATTTCATCATAAGACTAGTCATGAAAGGATCCATACCAAAGATAAACCGTACCAATATTCTTACTGCAACAAGAGTTTCTCTAATTCAAGTAATACAACCTGGCATGAAAGGATCCATACTAAAGAGAAAAACTAAAGAAACCCTTGTCATACTTTGACAAGGGTTTCTGTTCGGAGATAACACCAGGCATGAAAAGATTCATACGAAAGAGAACTCGTATCAATGCGCCACCCAACCTCCCGCCCCCCACACCTATTTTTGTGTACTACTGTACTTTTTTCAGTGGGGTACACACATGGGTGTGGACAGTGCCCGTTCGGTATATTTGCGAGACCGACCATGCGGATTTTTTTTTGACAGCTAGAGAATATTGATTATGCTTTCTCATGTTCTTGTCTTTTCACGTATCAAAATAGTATTCTGGTTTACGCCATTAGGGTCCATTTCGGAGGTACTTTGATGCGTATGATGTATACCCGTTCACTGACCCCCCCCCCCCCCCCCCCCCCCCCCCGGAGTTATTCAGGGGATTAAAGACCATGGTACGTACTATGGGGGGATCGGGGGATATGTTGGTCGATTTTCCACAATGAAGAAAAGAAATCTGAAAAAGTGGGTGGGGGGGGGGTAGAGTTAGGGTTAAGAAGCAATGTTTTGATTTTTTTTGAAAGTTTTGTTAAAGGTATATTATGTGATCTTTTGCAGTGGTCGCCTTCAATCCTCGAAAAAAATTGGAAGCAGATTTTCTTGCAGATTTACTTTTCTTATCATAAATCATAAATATAGTCCAAGTTACAGAGCGATACGATTCCTAATAACCTCTACTGAAGATAGCAACTTACTCTGATATACTTGGTGCCTACTGAAGATAGCAACAACACTGTATCCCTCTAGAAGTACGGAGTAAGCAATATCTCCTACACAAGTTTCGCAATTAATTGGTTGCATTCTGCAACATCCATTGTATCTGTGTAGGGGATAACTTCATGCGCTGCGTCTTCGTTCGCTGGCTTTGAGCGAAGATGCTGCGTACATGCAGTATACAGTCATCCAAAAAAAGTAACTTTTGCAGGTAATAAATGGACTTTTATCTCTTAATATGTATCCTACCTAAAAATATTAAATCATTAAATTGTTGAGAAATTTATCTTCTTTAATATGAAATATTGCACGCTCATAGGATCGGTTGAATATTGAAGAAGTGACAATCCAGAATGTAAGGCAAATTCAAAATTTCATTTTCACATTTTACGTTTCAACACAGGGGAGAGTATGACAGGTAGCGTGTGTGTGGCGTATTGATCCATCGGAACAATACGGCTGACTGTCCAACCTGCGCATGCATCCCCCAATTGAACCACCAGTAATCGATAAGGTACCCGTAGATGGGTCCGCGTGTATAAAATGTGAAAATGAAAATCAGACTTCACCTTACATTTTGGTGTATCACTTCCTCAATAATCAGCCGATCCTCGCATGCGATATCTTAATAATAAGGAAGATGGATTTTTCAACAACTTTATAATTCAATATTTTTAGGTAGGATATATATTTTTTTAAAGTAAGAAGCCCGTTTATCACCTGTATAGTTACTTTTTTATGACTGTACTCCGTACTTCAGATAAGACGCAGTATAGCGTCGATTGCATTTTTGATTCACGGACAATGGCGTGGTAACACAGCGTCTCGCGTGCGTTATACACAAACGCTCTTCCGGGGACGCCCTATCATCGCGCTGAAAAAAGTAGCATGGCCCGCCGACTGGTACTGTTTTTGCACGGCGCGGTATGGAGAAAAGCAACAAAATACGCTGTAACTTTCGATTCATTTCATATCAGAGTGTAAAATCAAGGGCAATATTCCCTGGTATGAAACAAGTAAAAGCCTCAAGACCTATTTTGTCATTTCTTTCTATACCGGGCCATGCAAAAAGGGCGCCCAGTTAGCGGGCGGTGTGCGATGCTTTGCAACATACCACGGGTACTGACGTCGCCTGAAAGCCCTTTACATGGTGTTTAAAAAACAACCGTGCACGTGTTTACCCAACTTATTGACCATGAACTTCTAGAATTTGGTGTAACAATTGTATACAATATGATAGACTAAACGCTTAGCTTTCATATGCCGTTTATTTCATCTAATTTGGTTTTGACAATCCTGAGATATGATCAATTGACTAAAGCTACCTAAAATCGCCTTTGTGCCACTTTTACAGAAGAATGCTTAAGACATAAGCATTAAAACCCTCGTTCTCCTAAGGGAGGGTGGTTGCCGATTGCGCTAAAACGCAAAGAACAGTGGGTGAGGTGGGGGATATCCTTGGTATGCCTTCCGACTCAGACAACGGGATAGAGGTCCATAAGATAAAACGTTCTTTTAACTTTTCAATCAAACGGTGTCTTATCATAGGTGAACGCTTTTACATCCCCTGCGCTCATTTTGACGAAAACAAATTGAGGGTGTCATCTTACCTGGGGTAGGGTATAAGCTGTCAAAGTCCGATAGTAGGGGGCGGTGGTTGCCACCTTACAATTTTTTTAAATCGTCATTTTGATTTTCTTTTTTTAATTGTATGGTCCTGAATATTAAAGCATAGGCCTATGTTAGAAACATTATTTCCCTCACTTATAAGCAAAAAAACAGGTTGAAATTCCGATATTTGGAACTTTTTTAGCGAAGATTTCTATTTTGGCCTACATTTCACTGTCCAGCGAATACGGCGGGATTTTGAGGTCGGCCATGTTTGGTGACGGGGTCATTGTGACGTCATGCGTGGGATGTGTGTACTTGTTTTAGTATGTATGGATAGAGGGACCCTCTAGCTATACCATGGTACCCAAATAAGCATACTCTGCATTTCGGATTGGATTTTTTAGGGTTGTAACAACCCACCCCTCCTCTCCGGAGCAACCCTTTCTATTCATTGCAAACTGTAAAGTGGAACGAAGTCGATTTCAGGTAGCTTTAGTTAATTGGTCATATCTCAAGATTGACAAAACCAAATCAGATATATATCCCCTCCTCTCCGGAGTAACCCTTTCTATTCATTGCAAACTGTAAAGTGGAACAAAGTCGATTTCAGCTGGTAGCTTTAGTTAATTGGTCATATCTCAAGATTGACAAAACCAAATCAGACGAAATAAACGGCATATGAAAGCTAAGCGTTTAGTTTATCAATATGTATACAACTAGCGGGTACCCGAGCGTATCAAAGCGTATAAACATGATAGGCTATTGTGAAATAGCAAGAGATTATGTCCTTGATACTCCAGCTGCCCACCAGTACCGCGGTGCCCGTAATAATCCAGGGATCTAAATAAGGCCTACCTAGACTACCTAAATATTATAGGTATCCCATAATGAGACATGAACTAACCCTTGCATGTATGTATCTTTGATCAGGTGGTCCTTCCCTATAAAATCCAGTTATCACAGGCGCCCTTAACATTCCACCACATACTTCAGGTACCCATGTGCCCTTACTAATCCATTTATTCATACTATGTAGGCCTAGGATTTGAGTTTATAATGGGGTAGTTAGTGAGGCGGCGGAAGAGGATGGGGTGTCAAGGGTCACCCTTGAAATCCAGTTATCACAGGCGCCCTTAATATTCCACCCCATACTCCAGCAGTGGCGTAGCCAGGTTTTTCTCAGTGGGGGGGCAAAGGGGGGGCCGGGAGTTTTGGTGGGGGGGGCAACAACCAAATTGAGGATTGAATTTCCTTGTGTTGTGAATAGGTTAGTCCCAAATTATTTCAACTGACATTTCCCACAGGGGGGGCAACAGGGGGGGCAGAGAACCCCACAGGGGGGGCAGCTGCCCCCCCTTGCCCCCCCTTGGCTACGCCACTGTACTCCAGGTACCCATGTGCCCTTAGGGAGTGTTCATAAAAACTTTGGTGGGGTGTATAATTATGGGGGTGGGTTCAACAAGTGTTGATACTCTGCAAAGGGGGTGGGGGGTCAAAACAGTTTTGGAAAACCCCAACAGAGGGGGTCAAAAAAGTTTAAAACACTTATTAGTTTCGCCCCCAAACCCATGCTTTACCTGTATGGACATTATTTACTGAAAGTTCATAAATCAACGTAAAAATAGCTAATATTTTGGCACGCTATGGGCGCAGATGTCAACGGACCTATTTTTATGTATTAGCCCAGCTAAAAAAGAATGAAGGCCAAATTCATGTCAATAGCATGCAAACAACACTTGCGCGCATATTGTATTTAAAGCCAGCAGGATATGTAATTGGAGGGAGCATCCTAATTGGTTTTAAGAACAGAGATCCGTGCATAAATATGTGAAATTATTCAGGGATTAAAGACCATACCATGGCGCACTAAACCAAAGATACCTGCAATCGAAGTGGGAGTTCTGATTCACTCTAGATTCTACATGTACAACCTGCTCTCCTGTAATGCGTCTATCAAAATAGAATATGATATATGGTCAAATTCTGTAAAAAATCCCATAAAAGATATCATATCTATGTCCTCTGACATTGATAACAATGAACGGGGGGGGGGGGGGGGGGGGGGGGGGGGGGGGGGGCAAGAAAGTTTCAGCTGCAGGCAGTAAAGTAATACAGGTGGGTCAAACAAGTTTAAGGCATGGCGAGAGGGGGAGGGGGGGGGGGGGGGGTCCAACAAGTTTAAGGCATGGCGAGAAAGTTTTGATATACCAAAAAAGTTTTGATATGCCAAAAATAAAATTATCCAGCCACCCACCAAAGTATTTATGAACGGTCCCTTATCCATGTGTTCATATTATGTAGGCCTAGGATTTGAGTTTTATAGTGGGTATTTAGCGAGGCGGCGGAAGAGGAGGGGGGGGGGGGGGGGGGGGGGGGTCACGGGACCCTATATTTCACAACGCCGCACCGCACCAACAAATATTAGACGGCAATATTGTTAAGAATATGGGTATATAGTACCCATGTGCCCTTAATAATCCATGTGTTCATATTATGTAGGCCTAGGATTTGATTTTATAGTGGGTACTGGGTAGTTAGTGAGGCGGCGGAAGAGGAGGGGGTTAAGGTACCCCAGATTTCACGACGCCCCCATCCCATAAAAGTTGTCAATTCTCCAATAGAACACGTGTATTAAATAGGTCCGCGACGCCACTGGTTCTATTTTAGTGGGGTCTTAAGTTTTATGTGGGTCTTTTATATAGTTGGTGGGGGCGGGGTCTCACCATGATCACTTTGTACCCAGTTCAGCACTGTGAGCCATCCGATCCGTTTATTTTATTTTTCGGCCTATTGATATTAAATTATTTCTCCAGTAGGCATGTAATGTAGGCCTAGGCCTAAACATTAGTGCAATTACCATACCTCACATCATTCCTTTAACTGCGCTTTTCGCCACTAAGGGCGTACACTAATTCAATAATACGCGGCACTTCCGGCAAAGTTGAGTAAACAATAATAGTTCCTCTTTGACGGAAAGAATGGTAGTAAATGAAACTAATCATTATTGTTTTTGTGTCAAATTTGTGTTCTGCGTATTCCTAAGAATGTATATTTAATGTTTCAAAAAGAAAATACGTGATGTTAACTGAAACATAATGTTACGGACCGATTTACACACACGTTGCATGCACGGGTAAAAGCCGACTTATAAGTAACAAAATCAGTACAAAATCAGTACACTCTGACGTGCCGGCTTCTAGCTAAAAATCCACCTGATGACCCGGGGTTGAGTTTCAGATATGTTATAAAATACCGTTTGTGTTAAAACATCAAAATGTCAGAGAAAAATTCGCGAGCTAACTCAGGTTACAGCGATTTGAACACAGCCTCCAAAGCATGTAAAGTCTATGGGAGCCGAATTAGTGATGTACGCCCTTAAAGGTACACATCACTAATTCCCGGTGGTTCGAAGCTCCGGGCATGCAGAGCGAATGTGTATGTTCAATCCGTTGAAAATTAACGAATACCAGTAAAATCCACGCAGTATTGGGCGGTTTTTGTAACCAAAAACTCGAAAATAACGGCAGTAGGCCTACTTCAAATATCTCGTGTGACCCGAGTTTCTTAAATTTTGTTACGATTTTGTTTTGCATTTTACCTGTGGGATAGACAACGGACCAACATAAACAGAAGTTGGATGCAGAAAAACTAAATATGGTCAACTCTCATGAAAATAGTGCAAATGAGATTTCAGAAGTTGAAGAAAAAAATTGTCTCCAATTTTATTTATTACACTATTTTTTAATAGTAGACATGTACTGGATACTAGATTTAAAATTTTGTGAACAACACTCATTGCATTTTTGTACAATATAACGTTGAATTTATATTATAATATCACTTGTTTGCAGCTTTTGCTCCATGTTTATTACGTTATATACTTCCTATCAGCTCTAAATCAGAACGAGTTTACAAACTGTGATGCCAAAAACACAAAATTATAGTTACGAAAGCATACTTCTACCAATTACAGCGAACAAAATGCAATGTAATTTTGTAAATTGCAAGTATTATGAATTGTTTTTGGTCTTCACATCACTGTTTGAACCTCAGCTTTAAAACTAAAAAAATGCACGGTTTTCCAAAATGAATATCTTTGTGCAAAGTATAAAATATATCTTTAATCGTATCTTTTTCCAAGCGTTATAATGTGTTTTTAAAAGTTAGCTCAGAAACAATAAATATTATGCTTTACCAAAAACGCTGGCATTGGTATTCGGACTTTATGGGGTGGGTAACGTAATAAACATATACAAACACATGTAAACAAATATATTCAACATCGACCAAGTCAGTTTATTTTGTACACAGACATATCTTGTAAATGGTATTTTAGTAAAAGTTAGGTTGCCTAAAGTCCACTAAAAGACAGTTCTATATATTGTCGACTTGCTCTTTTGATGTAGGGTAAATATGGTGAATAACATAATAAACATGGTCACTAAATCGACAGATGTAACATGGCACTTTACAGATATGTTGTTAGACCATGATATTATTACCTTTATGTAAATTTTAATAGCACTTAATATTGAATAGCCTTTTATCTCTTAAAATTAGTAAGATATTGATTTGTTTTATTTAAAATGATGGTAGTAGAATTGTTAATAAGATTGTACTCTGATGACCTTTTTGTCTCCACTGTTGCATTTGGTTCTGCCGGTATCGCCATTGTTTTTTTGCACTGTGTGGCATATATTTCTGTATAATAAAGATAACAAAAACAAAACAAAGTTAATGACATATATTGCAGCTGTTTCAACTAGGTATACCGTATTTATTCACACAATTATACGAATTGGTTTATTACGTTATCCAATAGCCATAGAACTATGCATCATTGAAGCATGCAAACAAATGAGATTGTGTCAGTATGTGAGACAATATGTATGTACACTAAGTTAACATTCATAAACACATAATAAATGTTGAATCACTATGAACAGGGTGCAATTATATTTATCAAATGATGGAAAGTTTATTACGTTGTCCATTATAAGGTGGTTTCAGTCCTCACATAGAATAGTCCACATATTACAATTATAACATTGGATACAATGTATGATACTCAAGTACATCAATCATGAAAGTTACTGAATTGACGCCAACATTGACATGAGACTAGACAATGAGGTTGGTTACGTTATCCCGTTTATTACGTTATTGGCAACTGCAACAGTGCCTAATGCTGGCTTATAACGTATATACAAAGCAATCAATGAAGATGTTAACGATACCTACTGCATTTCTTCACATTATTAACCCCATTCTGATATCATAGGTCCATTTTCAATGTGCTTAAGAGATCTATAATGACTTCAACTGTCATTCAGCTTAATGTTCATATTACTTACAAGAAAAAATGAAGAATTCTTACCATTCGTCGTGGTTTTTTTGCATTGTACTTTCATCGAGTATCCCCCATGCATGCCTGCGAAAAGGGCCTGCCACGTATCTTTGTTTAATACAGTCGTAGAGAGCAGCTGTCTCTCTGTCGATTTATTCGACAACGTAATAAACGATAACGTAGTAAACGTTTTTCGTACTCAAAGTACCATGTAGACGATCTGGAAAGAGCTAGCGAGTCTTCCAAGTAACCACATAGTCTATGTATATGTATCAAATTGGTTTTTAACCAAAAAGTGTGTTTTGATACATAGTTCGGGAGAAATCTCAACAACGTAATAAACATCCTTAACAAGGTCGCATGCTTTGCAGCATTTTGATTTCTTCTCAAGGTCAGACATGCTGCTATAGATTTTTGATAATATTATTTTCCAACACCCATGTTCTTTTAGATTCAGAATATGTACATTTAAATGTTTAAATGTTAATTTTGAACAATGTTGATCCTCAATATGTCGCAGGTAACGTAATAAACATCAACATCTCGGACAACATATATGAAACTGAAACAGGTAAACATCGTAAAAGATGTGCATTTTTTTTCTATCCATGGAATATCGCTATATGTTCCCTACAAATTATGACATATCTTGTAGAAAATGGTGCCCTATTTGTATTGTAATTAATAAAGGCAAAATATACATTTATGCTGCGGACATGGAAATTTCGCTAATTTGGGGTATATGAGGGCATTTTGTTGAGTGAAAACACGTTCAGAAGTATATCAAAGTATATAGATCCAAGTAGAAAACATCAATATCTATCTAGAAAAGAAGTTTTTCAAGCAAGAAAACATTGCATAACACAGAAATGGACCAAAGACATCAAAAAGTTCATTTTGCACTGTTTTCATGAGAGTTAACCATATACTTGACTTGGTAAGACCGGTCGATTTTTTATTCTTTGAAAGTCACCCTGGTTGTTAGTGCCCAAGGGCCTACCAATACACAAGCTAAGGATAGAATCAATTCTAAAAAAAATACACAAACTGACTCTTAACGGTTACCAGATTGCAAGTCAAATAAATACCTATTCAACTATTTCGTAAGTCCCAAGCCATTTTCTAACGAAAAAGGCAAATAGTTCATAGCATTGTAAATAAGGTTTTTATCACTGGAATGCTGGTGGGATGGGTTTATCTTTTTAAAATGCTATGTAATGCACTAGAAACAGATTTATTTTATGGCAATGTTTCTAATATTCATTTGAAATAGCGATTAAAAAAATAATACCCATGTTTGAAACTCCTATACTAGTATTGTTTTATAAAAAGAATACAAAAGTATGGTGCACATGTTATCATATTAGTATCACCTGACTGTCTATATTGATATTGAGAAACCAGAAAAAACTTAGGTTTCCTATCTTAAAAATAGGTAAAATTAATATAACAATATGGTAATATTTTACACATGAACAATTCATGAACTTCTAATAAACACTTGTGAAAACAATTATATTCCGTTATACATAGTTTGATGAAGTATTGACTAACATAGGCACATATTATAATACCTTAATCAGAATAGATAATACATAGACACACCATCAACATGATAAAAGTTGAAAATAAACGTCTTTAAAAAAATGTTTTTAGTGGCACAATTTGGCGGGAAATTTGAGTCATTAATGGACAACATATCATGGAGGGGGAAATGCATTGAAATAAGTACAAACATGCCTAGTAAGCGTTCAGGGTCCGTGTATATAACCGGACAATCGTTTTTCGTTATTTCGTTTTCAACATGGTAAGCAAAAAACACAAATAGGATCATTTTCCGTTTGACTGTCACAGTAGAAAAAATAAACAAGAGAAAAACTAGAATTTGTAAGGTTCGTTTTTATTCCTCTATTTTCAACTAAGGAAATAAAGTGTAAAAATCAATCAGAAGAAAAATAAATAAATACAAATATTCGTTTTTCTTAATCCGTTTTCATAAAAGAAAAACGAAATAAACAAGTGTATTCGTTTTTCATTCTTCAACCAGAATTGTAACCAAAAGGCAATAGAAAAACCTAATTTGATCTTGTTTCAAACATTCGTTTTTCTTGATAAATTTTGAAACAAGAAAAACAATTTTTATAGTGTTTGTTATTTTGTTCTTGATCGAATTAAAAGAAAAACGAATGCAGTAATCTTTTTGTTTTTCTTGTTTTGAAAATAAAGTTAGAAAAACTAACTCTTAACATTTAGGTTTTTCTCTTGCTTACTTACCATGCTTACCATACAAGTGTTTAAGAAACGAAAAACGAACGTAGTTGACTCATCTCGTTTTTCTTGTTTGCAAATGAAGTTATAAAAACGAATATTTCAAACTTGCATTTTTCTACTGTTTGTTTTTTGTGTTTGTGTAAGTAAAACGAATCATTAACATACAGTTAAGCCCACAATTATTCATACCCCTTGAAAAATATGTGTTTTTTGCGTTTTTCTCATATCTATACCAGCTGGAGTGGTGGAACTTTTGCTTTACACTAAAGACAATTAGTTTACAAGTACAAATCAATATATTTGGGCTCAACATTTTTTGCATAACAATAGAATTAAAAAAGAATTGTGTTTTATGCCTGTCCAAAATTATTCATACCCCATACCAAGTCTCAGGATTGAGGCCATATTTTGTGATAATACACATGTTTTTGATATTCCAAACATTCTTTATATTGTGTGATAGGCTTTTATATTGTTATGCAATTATTCCATACAATGTGGATGCATTACAAATGTGTCCTATTGAATGTACAGTGAGGGATATTATAGGACAACACTCTAGCTCTTCGACAGCATGGCGAAGGGGATCAAATAACTCAGTGAGGACCTTTTTTGTGCATTGTGAATGCTCACAAAGAGGGGAAAGGCCACAAAGCTATTTCGAAGCAATTTCAAGTGCCAAATTCCACCATAAAAAGCATAATTAGGAAGAACAAGACAGTTAAAATCAGTTAAAATCAGTTTAAAAACCCTGAAGAACACGGTCGGAAGCCAACAGTGTCCCCTTGTTTGACAAGAAAAGTATGGTGAAAGGCCAACAACAATCCACATATCACCGTTAATGCTCTCCTGAACAACCTTGGTGAGTCTTGGACCAAGATATTAAGGCAGACACTCCAGCAGACATAGTACACAAGAGTTCTCCACGGACTCCGACCAAGAAAGACTCTACTCCTGAAAAGAGACAATGAGAAACTCATCTAGCATTTGCAAGAGCACTTCTGGACAAAGATCCAAGTTTTTGGTCTTCAGTGTTGGGGTTGCTTAAGATGCAAGACAAGTTTCTCTGTGTCTCTTTTAAGGAGTAGAGTCTTTCTTGGTCGGCCTCCATGGAGACCTCTCATGTGCCATATATGCTGGAGTGTCTGCCATGATATTTTGGTCCAATAATTGCCAGGGTTGTTCAGGAGAGCATTGATGGTGATCTGTGGATTGTTGTTGGCCTTTCGCAATACTTTTCTTGCCAAACAAGGGGACACCGCTGGCTTCCGACTGCATCCTTCAATGTTTTTAGTGAGTTGAACGTCTTGTTCTTCCTAATTATGCTTTGAGTGGTGGATTCTTGCACTTGGAATTGTTTCGAAATAGCTCTGTATCCTTTCCCCTCTTTGTGAGCATTCACAATATGCACAAACAAGTTATTTGATCTTCTTCGCCATGCTGTCAAAGAGCTAGAGTGTTGTTCTATAATATCCCTCACTGTACATTCAATAGGACACATTTGTAATGCATCCACATTGTATGCACACATCATGGGATAATTACATAACAATATAAAAGCCTATCACACAATATAAAGAATGTTTGGAATGTCAAAAACATGTGTATTATTACAAAAAGTGGCCTCAATCCTTAGACTTGGTATGGGGTATGAATAATTTTGGACAGGCATAAAAACATAATTCTTGTTCAATTCTATTGTTATGCCAAAAATGTTGAGCCCAAAGATATTGATTTGTACTTGCAAACTAATTGTCTTTGGTGTAAAGCAAAAGTTCCACCACTCCAGCTGGTATAGATATGAGAAAAACGCAAAAAACTCATATTTTCCAAGGGGTATGAATAATTGTGGGCTTAACTGTACATGGCCATTTTATTTTTTCTTGTTTCAAAATGTATCAAGAAAAAGGAATGTCTGAAACAAGATCAAATTAGGTTTTTCTATTGCCTTTTGGTTACAATTCTGGTTGAAGAACGAAAAACGAATACACTTGTTTATTTCGTTTTTCTTATATGAAAACGGATTAAGAAAAACGAATACTTTTAAATTCAATGTTTTCTTCTGATTGATTTTTACACTTTATTTGGAGAAAGAAAAACGAACGTGGTTAATCTTTTTAGTTTTTCTTAGTCGAAAATAGTAGAACAAAAACGAACGTTAAAATTCTAGTTTTTCTCTCGTTTGTTTTTTTCTACTGTGACAGTCAAACGGAAAATGATCGTATTTGTGTTTTTTTGCTTACCGTGTTGAAAACGAAATAACGAAAAACGATTGTCCGGTTATATACACGGACCAACTCCGTGTCTTTAATTGTATAGACGGTACTGTCTTATTTCAATACAGAAATACTTTGGTGCTGACCAAGGAAATGCATACATATTATTATTAGGCTGATAATTTATAATTATTATCATGATCGCACACATTTGGTAGTTGTCTTGTACTCTTGTAGTTGAATTGAGAAAATGAACGATGTGATTTTTAACAATGAAGAGATGCATGCCTGACGCGTGTATACAGAATAAGGATATAAACTTTATTGGTATTTTTTTCTCATTTAATACTTTTAACTAGTTTTAAAATGTGTATACAATTTAAAAAAAAAAAAAAAGTTTTCCGGACCAACAACATGCTTTTGTGTGCATATTTGTGGGTAAAAACAATTTGTGTTTGTACTTTGAATATCTATTTCGAATGGTATTCATGATTTTTAACACTTTTAAGATACACTTAAGTGATCGCACGCATGAGTACACAAAGGTTATCTTTATGATCATTGTATTTGTATACATTGTAGACCTAAAACATGCACCGTAAAACGTGTGTACTTTTTCTGTTTTAATTAATCCAAATGGATTCACAATGCTCATCTGTTGAATATGAATCCATAAAATTACTTCTCGCTACTCGACACATACCGATATCATGTGAATGTATAGATTTTCATTGTTGTAAATGTTGCATGTTTTTGGAAGTATAGGTTTGTTATTATGTAGACGTATTTATAAATTATAGATATCGTTTGAATAGACAGTTGTTTTGTAAATAATGTATTTATAACAGTCTCAGAAAGTTTGAAGCTTTTGTTTATCTTCAAAAATCCAAATAGGAACTGATAGAATAAACGATGTGAACAATGACCACAGCAAGATAAAAGCTTAACAAAATAGGTTGCGTTTTAAACAACAAGGTGGTATAATACGTGCATGGCATGTGTACATAATATTATAATCATTTATAGGGATATAAAATTCAGGGTATTTTTTCTCATTACGTTGAATGTAATAGCTTCAAAATATATATTCATTATTTAATTATTTTTTTCTAGACCAACATTCTGTTTGTGTGCAAAATTATGGGTAAAAACAATTTTGTTTAAAGTTAAGAAAGGTAATACTAATTTACTGGGCGTTTTAAATTTGACTTGATTTGATTTGAATTTGTTCCCCAGCATTGAACATGAGTGTCCTCTTCCGGGCCTAAATGATACGAGTGAATATAAACAAACATTTACATTAATCCAAATGGATTCACAATGTTCATATGTTGACTTTTATTCCTTAAAATTACTTCTCGCTACTCAACACATGCCAATATCATGAGTGTGTGTAGATTTGCATTGGTGTAAATATTGCGTGTTTTTACAGTAAGTACATGTTTACCATTTTACAGCTTTTTAAAAATCTATCAATTATAAGACATTTATTTTTGTAAACAAAACAAACCCTGTTAATGCAATCCCGACTCGCAACCCAACAGTTTGCGATGGAGATTGTTTTATTTATATTTAAAAAAAAAGAAGTAAATCAAGATAAAGTGTGATTCCAACAACGAAAAATAAATGATCTTAAAATTGTTTGAATTTCTAAAAATATGTTTGTGTGAGACGTAATTACAATTATGGAAGATAAAGACCCCATGTCCATACAACTTGAGAGAATGAGCCTAGTTGAACTGGTTTCAACTGAGGTCAACTGGACCACTTAACATGCTTAAACACAGTTCAATCCAGTTAAGATCCAGAACCAAAAAAAAGGTTGATGGAAAATGCCGGGCAGCGTTTCACTTTTCAACTGGTGCTTGAACTAATTTTGAAACGCCCAATTCAACACATTTAAAACCATTGTTTGAATATCGGACTACAAATGGGTAGGTTTTCAACTTGTATCACCTGGAATACCGGGCTTTTGAACCCGGGCAATCAGAACTCAAGAACATAAAGCGTTCTAATTGTTAACAAAAATGTGCTTTAATGGTGAAACAAAATGCTTTGTGGACAAATTCGTTTGGTATAATTTAGTATAAAGGTATTTTTGCTTCAATTAGTTTAGTCCTACGGGTGCATGTTATATAAGTCAGTTCGAGAGGGGCATACCATTATGCTATGATTGTTAAGACTTAGGTATACATGTACATATACTTTTGTTACACCCTTTACACCAAGTTCACACTGTTGCAATTTACTTTTGTTACACCCTTTACACCAAGTTCACACTGTTGCAATTTAATTCATTATAAAATACCATTTTCTCATGTTTCCCATGAGGGTATACAGACTCATTCCAAATAGTTTGTTATTAAAATGTAGCATTGCTATATTAGCACTTAACATAGTTAACTGTTTACATTGTAATCAACATAAATAGGCCAACTCCGGAGTAACAAGTTTATAAGTAAAATTAAGTGTTGGACAATCTTTAAATAATCGTGGGAATGCATAGACATCATCTAAGTAACATTATTGGTCACCATTTTAGAATGGCATGAAAAGCCATTTTATCAGTCTGTAAATTGGAATTGATCATTTGTTATCAAATACTTAAACTTGTTAAAACAATGTTGATCAGTGAATATTTTCATCCTGGACTCGGCAGAGTCCAACTTTGTTTCCACCATGTCATTTTTGATTACTTCTCATTGTAAAACAGTTCAAAACAGACGAAAACTCTAGTGCAAGCAATTGTAATTGGCACAGAGAGACTGTGAAGATATGTCGGGTTGGTTTGGTGGGGGTTGTGTAGGGGTTGGATGGTGGTTGGGGTGGGGGTATGGTAGTGGCTGGGTTGGGTGATGTTTGAGGGAGGGTAGGTGGGATATTCAGTGGCAAGCAGAATTTAATAGCGAGTAGGACTAGTGATATTTGACCATTATTATAAGCTCATCGCTGTTAAGTCGCGGGCGTTGATTGAGTTAAATGTCGAGTTGGGTGGGGGTCTGGTGGTGGTGGGGTGGGGGTGGGGTGGGTGGGTGGGTGGGTGGGTGTGTGGGTTGGGTGGGGGTTGGGTGGGTGGGATGGTGTTGGGGTGGGGTAGGTGTGATATTCAGTTGCAAGCAGAATTTAATAGCGAGTAGGCCTACTGGTGTTTCACCATTATTTTGTATTACAAGCTCATCGCAGTTAAGTCGCGGGCGCTGATTGCGTTAAATGTCGAGTTGGGTGGGGGTCTGGTGGTGGTGGGGTGGGGGTGGGGGTGGGTGGGTGTGTGGGTTGGGTGGGGGTTGGGTGGGTGGGATGGTGTTGGGGTGGGGTAGGTGTGATATTCAGTTGCAAGCAGAATTTAATAGCGAGTAGGCCTACTGGTGTTTCACCATTATTTTGTATTACAAGCTCATCGCAGTTAAGTCGCGGGCGCTGATTGCGTTAAATGTTTCGCGTAATTCAATGCTCTGATTTTACATTGATTTTGCTGGTCAGCACGGGCATCTAAATTCACTGATGAAGACACGTCATGTGGAATATGGGCCTAATACAAAAGTGTAAGTCTACGCGAAACTTTTTTTTAATTTTTAAGTCCGTTCCGAAGAAATCGGTCTGATAACAACGGAACGCTTAAAAAAAAAAGTTGGTTTGGTTAAGAGAGTAGAACAATTTAAAGTAAAATTGAAGAAAAAAAGACATTTTGAAATAAAATTTTGTATTTTCGTTTATTTTCGTAGGGGGTGTTCTGTTGTGGTATGATGAACTTGCACAAAAACCGTGTGCTTTTTTTTTTTTAAATTCAAGTTCTGATTCACAACCCTGCCCTCGCTTAACAATAGGCCTAACTTAAAATGAAATTGCCTTTAAGCCGACGCTTGCACCGGTCCGGCACCGGTGACGATCGCCCTACACCCCCCCCCCCCCCCCCCCCCCCTTTCCCGCTAACATTGCCTCTAAGTCTGATGTGCGTATGTACTGTCCGCCGCCAATTTATTACCTATACCTGTTACCTAGTAAACATTATTTCCTCTACGGCCAGAGATGCGCATCCGTTCACCGCCAGTGCCCCCACCCCCCCCCCCCCCCCCCTCCCCGCCTCCACCCCCCCCCCTATAACACGCCACATCAGATTTCCACCGCACACCGTCGACATTACCTATATATAACTTAAGCAACGTTCATCAGGATACGTCAAAACACAGCCAAATCCCTCCCTTCCTAGGCAATATCTTGCTAGACGTCCCGTAACTGATGTGCACATGCTCATATCAATTAAAATGTGTTGTCGTAGTATGTCGTAGTACACGGTTTATTCCGTACGGGACGTCTAGCAAGATATAGCCCCTTCCTAGTTGGCTGGCGCGGCATCGATTGTGAAGGTCTTTCTAATTGACAAACACAAAAATTCAGATTTTTTGTTTAAATATAGAACATACCATTGTTCAGGAGATAATGAGTTTTCAAGATGTGTAGCATTGCTTATATAACATCATGCCGCGTGGCGAAGATTTTTTCAGTGATTTTTTCCTTATTTTTTTATTTTTTACGATACCATAATCATAGATTACTCGAATGTGAATTAAAAGTACACTTTATTTGGTCCAACATGAAACTATCTCTTGTTTAGTCAACATCTGTAAAATTTATTTATTTCGTTTTTATACGGAATAAAGCAAAACTCACTGAATAAAATGATTTTCAAAAGAAGAAAAAAAAGTCAACTGATTTTACCTGTGAGCAGGGGTCGCATTCTGACGCGTCTGCGCGTCCTAGACCTCTCAATTTCTAATAGTGACGCGTCAGGTTTCAAATGGGAAAGACTTGCGGGTCCCGATCAAAATTGAAGGGACCCCTTAAATTTGACGATGTATGGAAATGGAAACCTTGAGAAATTCTGTAAATTACATATCCATCCTTTGCTCACAATATAAATTCATTAAAACTGTCCGTAAAAAAAGTAAAATTTTCAAATACCCAAACTTCAGGACCCCTCATTTTCTTGGGGGACCCCTTAAATTTGTTTTTTGAAGTCCTACGGGGTCCTGAAAAATGTCGTGGGACCTCTCACATTTTTGATCCAGTACTATCCCTGCCTGTGAGACCATACAAATGTTGACTAGTAAAAAAAGGAAATCACATCCTTGCCAATATAACACAAAAAGCTTTCAAACCATGACAATTAAAATACATCGAAATTAAGACACGCTTAAAGGTGTAGTACAACATACAAAATAACAAAGGTAAAAGACTGCATAAAAATGATACCAATGACACAATAATCTAGTTATCATGGTTACAAGATGAACAACTATGCCAAATTATTAATAAACATCATAGAGAGAAAACACCAGACAATTGAAACCAATGACACACGCCTCCGTAAATGTAAATATGATTCGCGTTATTTATACGCATATTGCAGAGTGACAATGTCTACGGTAAATTGCTGATTTTGGTCAGTATTTTGAAATCGACGTTTTGAGGTACACAGAGGGCTGATTTGTCTTAATCCTTAAGTTAATGTAATACCATTATAAAAATATACAAATCGCAGTTTTTATTATAATTGAGGGTGCATCCTCCAATATATCTCTTCATGCCCCATTAAAAAAAAGAACAACTATGACAAAATTGATAACAAACACATAACATACAATTCGTGAAATAAAATCAACTAATTTACAACATTGAAAAACCAATTTACGTTTGTTCTTATTATGACGATGATAAACATTTATATAATTGCAAATATGTCAGGTGTTGCCCATGACCAAATTGAAATACAGTTTGAAAGGACGCTGAGGGGAGAGGTTACCAGCACTTCACTTTCAGGAAATATTGCACAAATAATGATGACTATACATAGCAATGAAGCAATATCAAATGTCATTTCAATCTCAAAAAGACCTCTGTCAGAACCTGCATTATTGTGTTATTGTGTTAGCCCATTCGGTAAACCACTGGACTGTAGGGCCTGAGGTCCCATGTTCAAATCATGGTTGCGTGACGTTCTGATTAGTTAAATTAACTAATACCACTAATAAGATGTTCAGTATCTATAATGTCTGCTATTTCACCATTTGTATACAGGAACGACTACACGATATGTAACAAACACAATGGATGACAGAGAGAGGTATGTAACATTAAAGAACTTTGTATAGTGATTTATGGTAGGATCTTGACCAAATACATCGAAATGTATTTAAATAGTGGAACGGATATGCAAAATAGCTCTAAATGGATTTAAATAGTAGAGCGGATATGCGAAAAAGATGTTCACTTTTGGCAGAAAGCATGAACATTGGCACATAGAGGCGTTTTGATGCACTGATTTTCGAAAGCCAAAAACCCACAATTTACGTGCAATGGTTTGGCCAAAATGGCCGCCATTCGAATGCGGTAAGAAGACTGCGTAACATGACACGAGAAGCAGGTAAATCCCTATTAATCCCTATTAATTATTGTTTGCATAATTATGATACCTAAGACAATAACTTTCATAATCTTAGTGTAATTTGAAATATGTAGTATAAGAGGGAAAAGTAAGCAGAAGCAAATAAATAAAACAATGTATAAATATCAGTACTTTAAATAGCCCATTTTTATTGAAAATGTCCCATGTTTGCAGTGAATCACTTATGTTACGGAATAATCCAAGAAATTAACCAGTTTGGGCGATTCCGCGGTATAGGTAACTTATTCATAGGAAACCTACAGAAAATATGCGCATGTGCAGACAGCAGATTATTTTAAACTGAGCCACAAATGGCTTAAATCATGAAATTTGCCAGATAAAGGCTGACTGTGTAATCAAATCAGAGACATTGAATAAAATAATAATGCAAATATAATGAATATCGTACATAGGTGTTGAAACACAAAAGTTGACCGGCACGCGAACCTTATTTGGCATCAGTACGCGCAAGGGTCAACATTATTTGCATCAATGACCATATTGAATAAGACGACAGACCGTGCCAATACATTTTGAGACTATGAAATAGCAAAACATCCCAGAGAAACCGCTGCAAACTATAATACGTATTCTGCGATCTTACTGTTACAAATAAAGACTACGGTACCTGTTAAACACCAACCAATATGAATTTTGCTTTTATTCATGATTTATTCTGTTAAAGATTATAATAAAATGAGTGCCATCATTATTGATGAATAACAAATAGATTGATTCTTTTTATTTTTGTGTGTATGGTAGTTTTGTGAAGAAACCTTGCTTTGTCAAAATTAGTTTATGGGGTGTTATAATCTTGGAATTCCAAAGTGTAAAACATTTGATGGTTATAAACTGAGTGTCATAGCTTTCATTAACGTACATATAATTTGGCATGACCTTAAAGGGCAGGTTCTCATTAAAAAGTGATGTATGGCAAAACAGCAGTTTCTACTTCATAATCATTGAGCCACTATAGTTTCATCAGCTCCAAATTGATGGGGCCTCTTTACAGCAGCGAATTTACAGAAAGACCCGGGTGCGCATGAAGGCAGCAAGCGCACTGCATCATATGTATGACGTGCGCGGCCAAATCTATGTGAGTGTGTCCAATATTTCATGTACGCTTAGATTACATTTGCTGTCAGAGAGATAACACTTGCAACTGATTAAACAAAGTGTAGCACAATTGATGGCCTATTTTGATCACAAAACAAAATAACGGTATACATTGTAGCTATCTCTAATGATGGCCTAATTTGGGCTCATAAAAAGCGAGTTGGCATAGTTCAGAATAATTGTAAAGCAATGATAATATGTTAGTTGGCATCACTGATAATACAATTAATATGGCAACACCGTAAGAGTTTTCTACCCAAATGGTATATCAAAACGATTCCAATAACCTCGTATTATATTGCGTTACTCAATCGGGCTACAAAGTGGGCTACTAAATGATTGATTTGGCAACTTTAAAATAAATAATATGTCATGGTAACACTTGTCCCTAATTTGGAGCATCACTGATCCGAATCCAATTTGACCCAAGCGACAGCCTAATTGGGCTACTAAATGGATGGGTTGGCAATTGGCATCACTGATGATACAATTTATTTGGCAACACCGTAAGAGTTTTCTACCAAATTGGTATATATATAAAAAAAATGATCCCAATAACCTCGTATTGCGTCACTCAATTGGGCTACAAATTGGGCTACTAAATGGTTTATTTGGCAACTTTAAATAAAATATTAGAGCAACATCAGTATTTGGGAGATGTCTTCAACTATCTCTGAGAGTGCAATAATATCGTATCTGCCACTTACGTCAGTATTGCATTCTGTTCTCAAGTTGTTCGCAGTGTAATTATATCGTATCTGCCACTTACGATATTATTGCACTCTGTTCTGAAGTTGTTCTCAGTGCAATTATATCGTATCTGCCACTTACGATATTATTGCACTCTGTTCTCAAGTTGTTCTCAGTGCAATTATATCGTATCTGCCACTTACGTCAGTATTGCATTCTGTTCTCAAGTTGTTCGCAGTGTAATTATAAATTGCTTGTGCAGATACGTTATCTAAAAACGTCAATAACTATTTAATTAATTGTTTTAAACTAATAGTTTCTTTTTATATTATGAAGGAAAGTATATTTAAACTTCCAAAACATTCTTGGTATACTTAGACACACAATAATTATGTAAAAGATAAAAATGCAAATACAGCAAAATCCATATACGATATTGTTGCAATCGCACGACGAAATGCTTAAATCTATGTGTATAATTATTTTGATAATACTTAAAATGAAGATATACCTGAATGTGTCAATCAAATATGGTTGCAACAACCTCTCTGTCTTAAAAGGTACTAAATATTGTTTTGTTATAATCAGCTCCTATACTCAATCCCTCCATCGTTCTTAATCCTCTGTTGATTTCAATGCTTTATCGTTGCGGATTTTCCTTAATAAAACGTATTTGAGATGGTCCCTTCGTGTGTGTATTAGGTTCTTACTATTCACCGGGTGTTTTCTGTTTCTATTCTTGCATTATCGAGATATACGAAAATGTACCAATCAACCCATAATTTAACCTATTTCATATCCAGCCAAATATTTAAAGAGTTCAGGCAGTGTCCAAAGTGTACTACTTTAAGCTAATGCTATGACATCTTAGTTCCAATCTAGAAATCCAAAAGTGTATTGTTTGAAAGACAATGGTTCATACTTAGTATTAATCACACTATCTCACTATCTGTATAATAGAATCACTCATGCATACCGTGATCACTATCATTATTTATTGACCGACCCTCGTATTAAAATATAGCCACCAGAAACTGGTCCACAGTTAAATCAAACTCAATTAACAGTTTCCAAACGATTTGACAAATTCATTTCGTAACGTCAATTGGTTGTCACTAATCGTGAGGTTAGAACTTTCAGACAGGGTCATACGTTATCGGTACATGTTTATTATATAGATTGGGGATTTTTTTTCTCTTTTTTGTTAATCAAGCATTGTCGTTTTAACGTTCCAAAATAATTGCTTTCTACAGTATAATTTGAATTTTGGGTTACAGGATACACATCCCCAGTTTGATGGTGACGGCGCATGTGCAGTGACTATCCCTTTTACTTTTGTCTTCTTCTCCAAATCATAGAATAATAATATATGTTGCATTTATCCCTTTACGAGGAAGGATCAGGGCGCCCACCTCGTCGTATGTATTTCCATCAGTACACGCCCATGAAAACCTTCAATATAACTTGTGATGACAACAATTAGTAATGGGGCAGCCACCAGCCTAGCATACCAAGGTGGTGCATCCGGACCGAGAGGGAAAAGGAATGGACAACAAAGTTAAGAAAAGTCATACGATTCGGCACATGGAATGTCAGAACTCTATCACAGCCTGGCATTCTGGAGCAACTAACCAGAGAGATGGACACTTAATATATACCGAAGACTATCGAGTGAGGTTGCATTCTAGGAGGGATAAGAATGAGCATTATCCGACAGTAATGCCAAGAACTTTCACATAAACAGAAGAGAACTCGTATGATGTGTAAACTATCTTACCTCAAAAACGACAAGCAGATTGGTTATCATCAAGGACGAGCAAGGAAAGGTCCTTTCTGAGAGTGGTAAAATCAAGAATCGTTGGAAAGGATACTGTGAAAATCTGTATGCGTAGTGACAAATAGCACACACTAGTCTCCCTCTCCTCCACTAGGTAAAGATGAGTCTGACATTCTTCTGTCAGAGGGCAAGCAAGCCATCAAAGAAGTTACGTGGTCTAGATGATATTCCAAGTCAGCTCCTAAAGCAAGCTGATGAATTTGTAGCAGTTATTATGCAGAAGCTGTGCAATACTGTGTGGAAATCAAGAGTATGGCCAGAGGATTGAAAGAGATCAGTTTTCCTCACACTTCCAAAGAAAGGGATGCCAGCGAATGCACAAATCCTCGAACCATCGTTTTGATACAAACATGCAAGCAAGATCCTCATGCACATCATCAACGAACGTCTTATAACTTACCTTGAACATGCGCGTCCTGCTGATCAAGCCGGCCGCGGCACTAGCAATCAGATAGCCAATGTACGCCACATAGTGGACATCTTCTTGTGCTTTATCGATTACGCTAAGGCCTTTGACTGTGTGAGATATTCATCATTATAGACAGCGCTACAGGAAATGGGAATCCCTTACCACCTAGTACATCTAATTCGCAATCGTTATGATGGATAAGCTGCATGCGTTCGCACCGAGAAAGGAAATAGTGACTGGTTTAGTCTAGGTCAGGGAGTCCGACATGGTACAAACCTTCACCGTCACTCTTCAACCTGTATGCAGAGTTTATTATGAGTCGTGAATCGGATGATTAGGGAGCTTTCGATTCGGAAGA
The DNA here is from genome assembly GCA_035610835.1 of Ophiura sarsii. Taxonomy (NCBI): domain Eukaryota; kingdom Metazoa; phylum Echinodermata; class Ophiuroidea; order Amphilepidida; family Ophiuridae; genus Ophiura; species Ophiura sarsii. The sequence continues at coordinate 76,364,110 of CM069447.1, read as the reverse complement.
CGGACGCTTCTACGACGGATGCGTCGACTTAGAAATCCGTCGGTCGTCCAATTTCTGGGACCTGTCGTCGACCTATCGTAGGGAGCTTACGATTTGCACGACGGATGAATCTAGGACGGTTGAATGACACTTTCAGTCATGTGCTCATGCGTCAATTTTGTCATCCGTTAGTCCTCTCAATGCTACAACGCGTAAAGGGACTAACAACCGTCGTGGTGACGACGGCAACGTTTTGTTTACCGTCGTAAAAGCGTCCGTCGTGCAAATTGAAAGCTGAAAACAGGTCCCCAGAAATTGGACGATAGACGGAGTGTTATGTCAACGCATGCGCACATGACTCGAGGTGTCATCTTACCGTCGTCGTAGAAGCGTCCGTCGTCTAAATCGAAAGCTCCCTATTGTCCAGGGGCCTGTCGGTCGGTGGATACTAATTACCAAACACACATTATACGTTTTGCGGATGATACCACAAATGCAACAAATATACTGTAAAAAAGATTGCGGAATATTTGAAAGAAATATAGGTGGAGAGTGAGCAACTTGGCCTACGTTTAAATGTCAGCAATACCAAGATCATATCCATGTCGAACTTTTACTGTCCGGAGTCAAGAAACGAACTGGCAACTCCAAAACCGTCGCTGGGAAAACTCCCTCTAGCGTCGGTGACAGTAAATAACTCACAACAATATGCCAAGTGTTGAGAAAGGCAACAGTGTTGCCGAAACGTTCACAGTTGTGAGTATACTAAAGGGTTCAACAAAAGAAAGTATACCACTTTGTTTATGTCATTTTGAGTAACATTCAATTTGTTTTTGACCAAACAGGCTAGATAGGCATTTAGATGAATCTTTTAGGCATAATTTGATACCAAATTTTCCCTCTAACAACAAAGATAAACCATGATTAGCACCATTTAAAGAAAAATATCCCATTTTCAAAAGTCGCATTTCCAATACACAGCACGAGAAAAAAAGACCAATTGTTAACACACACAATGTCGTAGACCCAAACGCATTTTGCACTGTGCGATCGATTGCCCCGTAAATCCTGGCTAATACACATACCCCGAGAGACCCCAATTGGTCTTTTCTTCTCGTGCTGTGTAATGGAAATGCGACTTTTGAAAATGGGATATTTTTCTTTAAATGGTGCTAATCATGGTTTATCTTTGTTGTTAGGGGGCAAACTTGGTATCAAATTATGCCTAAAAGATTCATCTAAATGCCTATCTAGCCTGTTTGGTCAAAACAAAATTGAATGTTACTCAAAATGACATAAACAAAGTGGTATACTTTCTTTTGTTGAACCCTTTATTTGGATCAGTATAATAACCTTATCTTATCAACAACAAAGATTGCAGCAGCCGGCAAAGGAATCAAGTCCAACTCGGCATCAAGTCCAAGAGTGGCTACAGCTACTTCAGGGACTGACGCAGCAGCCACATCAGCTTATACAAACCCAATGTGCACAACAGCAGCAACAAAGACATCCTCAAGCACCACAACATAGCCAACATCCACCTTTGTCACTACATCAAATCCTTCAACCACCAGTTATTCTCTTAAGTCACATGTATACATGGATGTATACCTTATGTGCTTATAGCCAAGATACATTTAGGTCTTTGTCACCTATAGTTATGTCAGCTTAGCAGCGTGTTCAGGCTGCCAGTAATCATATGTGCACAGGCAGTCTTTTCATTATGTCATTTTTATGCTGCCCTTTAGTTGGATATAGCTCCAGATTTGCACACTCAAGTTGCTTTTTGTTAAAAGCTCGAACATGGTGGAGTCTGAGGGTGCCCCCCTCAGAAGTAGAAAATTGTTCAATTTTCGAACTCATTTGGTGCGATCTGGTGTATACTTTTGACCAAAATGTTATCGAAAAGCCACCTCTTCATTTCCGATAAATATTTTGTTTTTTTATTAAAGCACGAAAGAAGTTGAGCATACTGATATCTTTCATGATTTAAGTATAGATGGTTTAAAAAGTCGAACATGGGGGAGTCTGAGGGGGATGCTAGATAGAGCTAATAGCTGCATTTGACGAAATGATGGACATGTCGTATGACGGTTATGATTGCCTGAGATATGCTGGAGCTTTCTCCTCAGAAAGAACAATGAGCAATACTTAACACGGACATTTTGTATCTGAAACATCAATTAATGTCGCAGCTGTTTTGTCTTCAAAAGAGAGACTTCTCTACTTGTTTAGGTTGTCAAAACATTATGTATGCAACAACATTGATGTGCAATCGAACTATTAATATTAAATAATTATTGTTTTACACAATTATCGAGCATTTCTCTTAACTTTCTTAATGTGTAACTCAATTAACCAGCCATCCCACAGTGGGTTCGAGAACTGTTTAACAACATTTGTTTGTAATTTGCACAGAATATGCATGCATCTGATTTGTGGATTATTTAGCCAGTATTGATTTGTTTAAATGGATTACCAAACTAATCTTTGCTATTGACTGATAGATTATTTTTATATGTTTATAACTATTGTAACATATTGACAAGTTAATCATTTTATTTACTACAGGGTGAGTCAACAAGACTGCAATAGTGGAAAGAAGCCATTTTGTTTTCAAAACCAAAATTAATTTTAAAACTTTTTAATCGTTGCAAGAATGGTGTATTTAATCCTAACTTTGTGTGAAAAAATGAAGTCGATCGCATTTTTCGTTTGTCTTTGGTGACCCTCTTAGCTGCATAACCAAATTTACCTGTATTTCCACGAGCACAGTGATTTTCATTTGAAATGGCACACATTGCATTTTCATATTTGAATATTCCGCCAACAACAAAATGCAAAATGTCAGTTTTTTTATTAACATTTAGAACATTATACGCTTTCACAGCATGGGTATGATTATAATTGATTATGCTAACTGACATGTAAACAAGAAAGGATGCATCAAATTCCAATAACATCACAAATGAACTCAAGTTTCCAAATTTGAATGGGAGACACGTTTTGCGATCTGATGCATACTTTGGGTATCTCGTGGACAAACGTGTGAAATGTGTGCACTGGTCAAAAGGTTCACCAAAGGCAAACGGAAAATGATATTGACTTCATTTTTTCACACAAAGTTAGGATTAAATACATCATTCATGCAACGTTTAAAAAGTTGTAAAATTAATTTTGGTTTTGAAAACAAAATGGCTTCTTTCCACTATTGCAGTCTTTTTGACTCACCCTGTAGTTTGTACATGTAGATCCCATTGTGCAAACCAGTGACATGGTTTACGAAAATTATGCTAGTTATCTTATTTTTCATTAGATTGATCTCATATTTACAGGATTTTATAATAATTACTTGGGCTTTACATTGAGACTAAATTGGTATTAAAAGTATTACACCGTCATGAAACAGAGTCCTATTTTGTTTGATGCACCCTATAGTGCAGTCAATCTAAGCAATTTGAGGGCATGACCCACCACAAATTGCAACAGAATGTTTTCTACCACAATTCTGTGAGGTCTATAGATCACCATACTAAAAGTCCCAAAGATTCCGGGCCCGGGAAATATGCCTAATTTGTATAATATGCAAATTAGCTTCCGCAATTAAGGAAAATTATGTTTTTCACTCTAACTATGCACATAGGTATTCAATCAAAGTAGTTTAAGTGCCCATTCCTATGTTTTATTGGTTAGGGTAAACAATAAACATATTTGTAAATCAGTTGCGTTAATATGAATATGCAAATTATGCAAATTAGTAGCAGTCATTGCGTAAAAATCACATATTTCGTTGTCTTTGTCTTAAAATCGCCAATCCAAGTTGATTGAATCAAAATTCCCATTTATTTAATGTATACATCCTATTGTAATTAAATCTTAATTTTAATGTGGCGATTTAGAGGGCAATATTATGCCTACAGGCTATCTATACCATACTGATTTCTATCATATCCGATACTAAAACATGATGTTGCAATAATTTAAAAGATGCATCAACATCAACATCAACTCGAATATTGGCTGGACTCTTGCGAGTATAAAAGCCAAGCTTGTGCGGGGGGAAGCTGCTTATTAATGCTTTTACTTGGGTGCTTGTTGCGCTGACTATTGATTCTGGTAGACTGTTCCACTCAGTTATGGTGCGTGGAAAAAATGAAAATTTGTGTGATTGAAGTTTATTTTGGTAGTGGATGAAACTTTTGGAGTTATTCAAACGAGAGAGACGGGTAGCGGTGTAAGATAACGGTCGCCAGGATGTCGATTTTGTCGTTGACGATCTTGTACATTGTCGTTAGACGGGTGTTTCTCCTCCTGATCTCTAAGGATTGCCATCCAAGGTTGTGAAGAAGTGACGTGACGGTGCCTTTAGTACGTTGAAAGTTTGACTTAACGAACCTGGATGCGCTCCTTTGGATCCTCTCGACACGCTTTATATCCTTCTTCTGGTAAGGGTCCCATACTGCACTGGCAAACTCGACATGAGGTCTAACTAAGCTGAAGTAGGCTGTTTCTTTCAGTGATTCTGGGCAGTTGTACAAGTTGCGACGGATACACCCAAGCATTCGGCTGGCTTTAGATGTTGCATGGCCGATGTGTGTGTTCCAACCCAAATCGTCTTGAAGATGAACTCCTAGGTAAGGGTGAGACTTAACAACCGATAATGTTTGGTTGCACAGCTGGTAGTCTTGATGCTCTTGGCTCCTGGAGTTGGTGATGTGCATCACATAACATTTGCTGGGGTTAAACTGCATCTGCCAGTCATGTTGCCACTTTGTGAGTTGATCTAAGTCGTCTTGTAGTCCTCTGGCATCAGATGGAGATGAGACGGTTCGGTACACCAGTGCGTCGTCTGCAAATAAGCGAGTTGATGATGAGATTTGATCTGGCAAGTAGTTTATGTACAGTAGAAACAATAGTGGCCCGAGAACAGTCCCTTGTGGAACACCAGAGTCTACGCCAACAGATGTAGATGTTCTGCCTTCAAGGATGACTCTTTAAGAACGACCGATTAAGAAAGATGATATCCACGACAGCAGCTGGTCACTGATGCCAAATTGTTTGAGCTTGAAGAGAAGTCGTTGGTGTGGCACAGTGTCAAACGCTTTGGTGAAGTCAAGGATGACAACGTCTGTGGTCTTCTTTTTGTCTAAGGCGGTACTGAGGTCGTTGTGCGTTATGAGTAGTTGAGTGTTGCAAGACCGTCTCTTCCTAAAGCCATGTTGATTGTCAGTCAGGATACTGTGGTCATCAAGGTGATTCATGATCTGGCTGTGTATTATGTGCTCCATCACCTTACAATATATGCTGGTCAATGACACTGGTCTGTAGTTCTTCGCTTCAGCACGACCCCCCCTCTTGTGGATTGGTGTAACATTGGCCAGTTTCCAGTCTTGGGGTTGTGTACCAGACTTTAGAGATGCATTGAAGATTGAAGAAAGTACAGGCGCTATCTGAGGGGCCAGTATCTTCAATAGTCGGCTAGGGAGGTCGTCAGGTCCAGACGCTTTTGATGTTTTCAGATTACTGAGTAACTTTTCAACACCAGGTGGAGTGATAGTGAAGCCTGGCATCGCAGGGAATGCAGATGAGGTCATGTTTGGTATCCTGGATGTGTCTTCTCTCGTAAAAACAGAATTGAAGTACGAATTAAGTATTTTACACTTGCCTACAGTATTCGAGACTAGCTGGCCTTGATGACGGAGTGCAGCTATGCCACTAGCTGGTGTCTCTACGTATTCCTCTGTTGACATGGCGCCAGAAGATCTTAGGGTTTTCCTCCATCTGTGGTCCAAGTATGTTGTTAATGTAGTGGTTGTAACACTTCTTCATCTCGTCTTTGGCTGCTTTCTGAAAGAATGTGTATTTCTTCCAAACTCGCCAACTCTTGGATCTCTTGAAAGTCCTATGCCATCTGTTTTTCCGTCGAATG
>CM069447.1:76302743-76358102 GCA_035610835.1 Ophiura sarsii | reverse complement strand
CAATATTTCAAAACTAAAAATGTTTAAGGCAAAAAAACAAGTGCTTCCTAGATAATTGACTTTAGATGATTTTGGTGAAATTTTGAAAATTTGAATCAAAAACTGATTTTGTTAGGTTGTCTGAAAATTGTTGGCGCCCAAAAAAGTGACTGTTTGGGCAAACATTTAGAAATCATTATTTTTGGGGAAATTTAATACCAACAATGGATTCTCCGACTCATTTCATTTGAAAAATTGTATACTTTTATGTACATTACATTATTAGTTTAACAATTACAGTGCTTGATAAATTTCATATATTTAGGGCTGACACTTCCCTTAAATATGTTAAATTGTGGGTGCCATTTTAAAAATCCAATATGGCTGCCATTGTAAATTTTAAAAATGTGTTAACATTGGTTTCTGGTATCAGTGGTCTTTAAACATTAATTAGATTCAAAAATTAGCAACTCAGCACCAAAATCCAACGATATTACATAGTGGCCCTGACTAAAATGTAAAAAGCCCTTAACTACTTAAATTTAATGGAAATTTAAAGAATCTTTAAATAAGTTCAGCTAAATTGTTTGTATACATAATATTGAGATTTCTTTGTGTACAAATCCAAGGAAAGTGAAAGAGGTTGCTCAATGTTTAATGACGTTTGACTACCACGCTGGTAGCTTCATCAGACTAGCAACTCTGAATCCTGCTCACTGGCTTTTTATAGCTACTGGAACACGTCGTAGACAGTCAGCTGTAGAACGGAGCCCCGTTTCAATTGAGGGCGCTCTATGTAGTGACGTACTGCCGCCATTTTTTACACGGCGATCCATAAAGTGACGGAAGTCCGTCGCCCGCCGGAATACGAACAAAAAAACACTTTTCAATAGAGGGCGGGCTTGGGAACCGGACAGCGTTTCCAAGGGAACGGCCTCACGTCACAGTAATTTTCAAAATTCATAAAAACCGATTTTAAACAACGAAATAACTCTCTTATCACAGAGATAGCCGTTATAAAGGCTACACTTCTGAATACTATTGGGCTGATATTTAATGTAAAAATTATAACATTTACCCTAAACATTCTTAAAATTGGTGTAATCTCGTCTAGAAAATGGTGGTCTCATCGCAACAAACCGGTAAAAAAGACATAGTTTTAGCTTGTGTCGTGTGATGTTGGCGTCAAAGGTTAAATTAAATCCTCGAACTGGATATCGCAATGAGTTCTGGTACCTTATGCTGCCCTCAACTCGATAGATAGTTACTTTGTATGCAGATAATTGGGGTGGGTAAAAGGCGACAATTCAATAATTACGCAAATTGACGGGTGTGCGTTACCTTGGTTACGTATACCCGTCGTTTTAGAGCGCCCTCAATTGAAACGGGGCCCCGTTCTACATCTGACCGTGGGCAAAATGAGTTGATCATAGAAAAAGAAATATGATTTTTTTAAATCCATTTTGACATGAGAGTCTTTTGTCCCTTTTCCTTGACATTTAGAACACGCATGATTAAAGGTCCCAGGAAATGCAAATCAAATTGGTGTGATTTGAGTCAAGTCTACGAGGAGGGACGAGAACGCATTCAATATTTGTGCTAGTTGATGATGACATCAATTGTGGATCTATTGATAGCTCAGTGAGTGCTATGAAAAGAAAATTCTAGATGACTGGTTTGAATCTATTCATGATACTCACTGACAAGTTGGGAGCCGGTCTCATACTACGACTGGCGATCAACTGAACAAATACTCCTTAACGGCGTGACAAGACAGTTTCATTTGCAGGGGTTGGGGAGGAAAATCAGAACGAAAAACAACATTGGAAAGCGGAAAGCAACATTGAGGGATGGAGTTAAAATGTGCTGGCATATTTCGGACTAAAGAAACAAATGCCTGAATTTCCTCTGACTTAGACATTTCAGACAAATGTTAAGCTACATTATCCACATTTTGAATTGTTTGGGGACAAAATAGAGTTGGGTTGTGTTAACGGGGGGGGGGGGGGGGGGGGGGGGGGGTAGTACATAGCGTGACTGGGCACCACCCAGCCCGCCCTTTATTACCGCCGATACCTACAAAGGCCGCTATTTACGATTAACTTTTACCTGGCAGGTTTTTTGTCGTAAGTATCTTAATAATGGCCAAATCTGGCCATTGATCCTCCACAGACAGAGATTTTATTTTAATGATTTTATCGCTATTTTTAGAATTTTCTTTTGATGCGATGAAACGTGCTGATTATCTAGGCTATACAGTCAAGGCAATTCGAATTACAACTATTGCAGTTATACATCCCAAACTAACATACATGTAGGGCCTAACATCGTTTTAATTTGTATTTTGAGAAATTGATTTTGTTTAAGGTATATGTGATTTTTTCGTCTGTTTTCGAGAATTGAGGGCGTCCCTTGGAAAAGATCACATAATATACCTTTAAACCCTTTTAACGTATTGCACTATTTGATTGTGTAAGCTATGATACATTATCACAATAATAAGTGTCAGTAAGCTGAGAATCAGACTCGTTTCTCTCATCAAAGAATAGTCGGGCATCACGGTTTTTGGTATGAAAGTGAAGCTTACACTTACGACGAATGGTTAAATGAAGCAAAGTCACACAAGTTGCTATATTCAAAAATGGTGATAGGAACAAACTTGGTCAAATTCGGTACCTTATATTTAGAAAATTACGAACAATCTACCTAAATTGCCATCATGGCTGCCAAATAGGCATACCTTAATGTATTTAGGGAAAACAAACTTCTCGTAAGGTTAACATACGTTTTAGCGCAAGGTTGACATCCTGACATTTATTTTTGTGTGAGTTAGACATCGACAAATACGATAATGTTTATCAAACAATTACAACACACTTATCTTCCGATTATAGTTCACTCAATAAATAACCTCAGGATTGATAACAACGAAATCCAAGTACCGCTCTAGTGAATTACAAGTACGCTTACTTGGTGAGATGTGAGCATTCACTTTTATGGGAACTTCTTGTTGATTAACTGCTTGTTACGGCGGCTGTGATTCCACTTCCGGGTCAGGTCGAACGGAAGCTTGTTGTCCAATCACAGAGCAGCAGGTGATGGGTTTCCCGGGAAGTGCTCAAAAGGAAGAGCAGGCGTGAAGGACGCTTACGTACACGTATGTAGGATGATAACTTGGTGAGATATGAGCGTTCACTTTTATGGGAACTTCTTGTTAACTGCTTGTTACATCGGCTGTGATTCCACTTCCGGGTCGGGTCAATCACGCAGGTGACGGGTTTCCAGGGAAGTGCTCAAAAGGAAGAGCAGACGTGCAAACGATCTCTTTCGTTCTTGAGAGGTCATTCAGTTGACATCGTTATCGTCATGTCACAGTCAGCATTTCTTCATTTTCAATGTTATTTGTATATCGGCCGGTATCGTCTTATGTTCTACTAAATAAGTCATTTGAACTGTAATTTGGAGAGTTGTGTCTTCTTGTCTACGTTTCAAGTTTTATTATAAACATTTTCAAGTCTGCTGGACGCCATGTTATTGTTAACTTAAACAAGTGGCTGTAAAACAATGGGGTGTGACGCTCATGTAAGTTGTGCAATAATACACGACATTACTACCACGCTATACGTAGTTTTTACCAACTATGTTTATCATGTTTATTATAAATATGTACTTCATACAGATTATACGAAGAGCTTCGACAAGCTGTCGACAGGAATGATGCCGAAAGTGTTCATGATATTGTAAAAAGTTACAAAAAAGTAAGTTGACTTTTGCTATGTAGATGCTGACCCTGCTATGAATGATGTTAAAAAGAAAGTGTATAGTTACCCTCTTTTATATCATGTTTGATCCAAAAGTGCTTCAATATAAATAATTACTAAAATATCCCATATTAATAATTAAATCACCATACGATAAGGGGTGCTGGTTCCTGAGTGCTCAGCTGTCATTACATGAAGGGTATCAGGCGTGTCCAAAAATCACGTAATTAAGTAAGTCGGGGACGTTACGTACGTAACGTGAATAGGGTATTAAAGCCAGCAACATAAGAAAAATAATTTATTTTTTACATACAATGGTCTTAAGTATTAGGTCATTATTTGCTCCATGAGGAGTATAAATAGCCATTATATACGGGCGGGATATACGCAATTGATTTCTATATTTGTATCGGTCGCATGATCTGATCTAGCGTGATCTCATTGTGTAGCCCAGATTTTGAAAAGTAAGGGTGTTGGTTAGGCGAAAGTGGGATATGTTGTGTATTAGATTCATTCTGCATGGGCATACTTTTTTATCAAAAATATTAAAAAGTAGGCGTTGCTAAGGTGTTTTGGGGCTCATAACAACGGCACGTTTCTAATTCACATTACGTCTCACGCTAAGCCATGGCAATACAGAATTATATGCCCTGTGTTATGCTCCTAGGGATATACCTGTTTGATATTGCGTTATGTGTCCTAGGAGCCTAATAGAAGACCAGATTATCGTGCTTACTCCACGTTTCTGAGTCACATTAGGTCTCACGCTAAGCCACGGTGGTATAGAAATGTAGACCTTATGTTAGGCTCTTAGGGCGATATATATCGCGATCAATATTGCGTACACGTGTTCCAGGAGCATAGTTGAAGGGCAAAATCTGTTGCGTCCGATCTATCAATTTGTGACAATGTACGATCCGTAAGAAAGTCCCTACGCAAAAATAAAAGAAGAAGACCCTGAAGTCACATGGAATAAAAATCTGGTTTCTTCTCACTGGCATAATATGTTGGTGATTAGTGTCATTTCTTCACTACTACAAGGTTATTTGCCTACGTTTATGACTGCGGATAGTTATAGTCAAGGTAAAATGTAAAGAAATCGTCTCAATTGACGCGATTGAGTTCATTTTGATACAAATAGTTTCGTAAAAGTTGAGTTGAGATATGTATAAATTACTAAGGGATTGCACAAGCACTATTTCACAGTACCGAGAGCCACCTATCCAAACAATACTGAGGAGTGCTGCCTTTACCGCCTTGTGGTCTACTGATTGAAGTTGGATGATTTCATTGCTGTTCAATTTCATTTGTTTGTGTATTTAATACGTTGAATGTTTGCATCCACAAAGAGCAAGAGCAAGAGCATTCACAGATGTGCGGAGGGCACCCTTTGTGTGAAAATTTGGTAGCAAAAATATGTTGAAAATCCAGAGGAGTCGTAAGCATCGGGCTGGGATGTGTTCACTGATGTCTAAATACCACTCACAAGCAACTGGATATCATGAAAGTAAAGCACATTTAAGCTAAAATGGTTTAAAATTTCGACGACTTTTGAGGCAAAATACTTTTGGTTATAACTTTGTGGTTATTCAGCCTCCAGACATGGTTGAACCAGGGAGGTGTTATTAGACACCTCCCTGGCTGAATCATCATTTTGGTTATAGAAAAGTGCTAAGTATCTCTTTGAAAATGGAATACATAGATTATTCCATTTTCAAAGAGATACTTTTATTTTCAATCAAAATGTTATGATAACGCCTAGTTTGGGAATTTGACAACAATGGACCTAAGCTGAAGTGTAACCAGATTTTCATTATTTGATACAATATCCCATTTTGAACTATGTATACGGTCGGTGTAACGAACCGATCAAATCACAACACATTTCACGGAACAAATAACAATTGTGGCTACAATTGACGGATACCTTAAAACTTGACCCGATTTGGTTTTTGGATTCAATTTGAGCTACGTATAAGGTCGGTGTAACGAACCGTTCAAACGACAATACATTTGACGGGACAAATGACGTTTGCATTGAAATCGCAAGGAATAAAGATCGCTGCCGATTTAGCCTAAACAACCCGGAGACCCTATAATGTGTCCAGATTTGATGGTTTTGATATGATATCACAATTTGAGACACGTATAAGGTCGGTGTAACGAACCGGTCAAATAAAGTTTGCATTGACATTTATTCGCTGCTGATTTAGGCTCAGAAAGGACGGATTCCCTAAAATGTGCCCCGGTTAGATCTTTTGGATATGATTTAACATGTTGAGCTACGCATAAGGTTAGTGTAACAAACCGGTAAAACCGCCATACATTTGACGGAACAAATGACGTGTGCATTTAAATCGCAAGGATTTTTGTCGCTGATCGATTTGATTTGGAGCTTCGTTTGAGGTCAGTGTATTATACCTAACCGTTCAAAACGCAATGCTTTTGACGGAGCAAATGACGTTCGCATTAAAATCGCAAGGAAACAAATAAAATTCCGGTGATTTAGTCTAAAAAATGACGGATACCCTTAAATGTTCCCGATTAGATTTTTGGACATTAGTTCACATGTTGAGCTAATGTACGTATACAGTCGGTGTAACTAGCCGGTCAAACCGCAACACATTTGACGGAACAATGACGATCGCATTGAACTCATAAAGAGAAGAAAAAAAATGCTACTGATTTAGGCTAACACATGACAATTGAATAACAATTGCATTTTGTATCGCTTGTCTGCATGCTATATACTGTTCACAAGAAGCTGTTGTTCCTGGCAACACTGTATTTAGGAATATAATTTGCCCAAGCTTCTTTTTACAGATTTGAAAGGGCAATACATTTAACTCCTCACACCAGTAAAGACAAATTTTAAATGCTTTTAAATACTTAGTATTTACCTTTAGAAGTAAAATATTTACCTTCACATGATGCAGCCAGTAGGGACAGATTTGTCCTTTGAGGTGATTGTATTGTAAGGTTCCAGTATTATTCCGTTTTGGTATGGTGAGTTCTTGACAGACAATTTTGAGTAAATTTCAGGGCAAATATGGTTAAAAATGGCCCAAGTTGGTTTGTGGTTGTTACCATGGCAACATGTCAATTTCTTTATTTTTTGATAGTTACCCTGGTTGGTACTGCCCAAGGCCTTACCAATACACACAAGCTATGAGAGAAATCTATTTTTGAAGAATATAATCAATTGTAAAAAAATACACAAACTGACTCTTAAAAAGCTAATGAAGTAGTATTTGGTGAATATGGCAGTGCCTTAGATTTTATTTTCACATTGGAGGATGAAGTTTTGGTGAGGTTAAAAAGTAAAAGGCAGTTTAGGAAAAATGTGTACTTTAGGTCCGAAGTACTGGTATACCAGTATCGGTCGATATTGGTACACGAATGTTGTCTGTATCGCTCGATACTGGAACACTTTATGTGTTCCAGTATCGCCAGATACTGGAACGGTTTCATTCCAGTATCGATCGATACTGACACAAGTTAAATGTTCCAGTATCGCCCAATACTACAACATTTTGTTCCAGTATCGCCCGGTACATCTAAACTGTTCCCGTATCGCCTAATACTGGAACATTTAAATCGTTCCAGTATCGTTCGATACTGGAACATGTAAATTGTTCCAGTATCGCTCAATACTGGAACGACATTCCAGTATCGCTCAATACTGGAACAAGTTAATCGTTCCAGTATCGTTCAAGTAAGCCTATATACGTATTATCTATAAACGAAAGTGAGTAACGACCTTCTATTTTTAGTAATAAAGTTTATAATTGAAAGCAAAACCAGAAAATATTATGTGCAGTTAACTATTGTTTTTATTGTTGTTGTTTGTGTTGTTGTTGTAGTTGTTGATGTTGTTGTTTTGTAGTTGAGTGCTGGTGTGTTTGTTGTCATCCTTGATGTTTTTTCTGCCGTTGTTGTTGCTGTTGTTGTTATTGTTGTTGTTGATGTTGTTGTTGTATATATTATTGTTTGGTTTGTAAACATGATAAGCAAACACGTAAATCGATGTAAAATAATTGACTCTGAGGCCCAAAAAAAAGTTGTTTGTTTGTCCACGTCCGACCGACCGTGTACCTTGGTGCCGACCGTATTATTTTTTATTTTCTATTATTTTTTTAAAACAACTTTTTGAGCAATTTAAATTGCCAAACGGACCGTTTTATTCCTGATTTCGTACGCTATAATAAATCTTGTCTTTATAAACACCATCCCCAATGCGCAGAACCTGCTTAATTGGAGTATAATGATACAGATCCAGATCCAGATCCAGAAGTATCAAAATAATTCATAGGGCCTACTGAATAACAACGCCATCGGGAATGCCAGTCGTATATTGGTATTTATAAAAAAACAACCATGATTTTCAGAGAGCGCAGTTGGTCAATCAGAGGCTTAATCCACATCTGTGGAACTATGGCCTTTCGAGATGGGTTGCGAGCACATGTTATTGGCATTACGTCACTCGTACCGTTCCGGAAAATTGAAGTAAAATGTGTGATTGGACAAATTGTCACACGCATGCGTAAGGATAATTTTCGTAGCAATACGTCATTCGTATCAGGTTTCGGAAGAGGCCGAAGAGGAGATCGAATAAAGCCGAAGCACGATGTGTCACACGCATGCGTAAAGGACGATTTTCATCAATTAAAAGATGGCGACCGTATCGGCCAGCTACTTGGGAATTTGTTCAATTTAGTCTTCATTTAACGTTTTTAAATTACTATTTCGGTCAATTTTCCAAGTTATTTATTGGTGGGGTACATCATTGATATAAATATTTCCCCCGTTTCCGATCTGATCAGGTTTTATCTGACGTTTTTGATTGGCGACGATAGTTGCAGAATTCGGAAACCAATTATATTTTATCGATAATATATCGACATGTCGAAGTTTCCTTTTACGACATATCGATACAAAATGTTGTATCTATAACAGCACTACTTTCACGCATATATTTCTAACATAACTTCAACACTACGTTGTTTCACATTCTGCAAATTGTCAATCATAATAAATGGCGGCGACCGACTTGACATCATGTTCATTTGGTTAGTTGAACAGTTGTAGGCCTAAGTATTAAAGTACAATTCTAACAAACTCATGAAAACGACTATCAAAGTAATGTGTTTTGTGTTTGGACGACTTCAATTCACAGTATTCATGCCGAATTTATATTCCCAAACACAATTCAAAAAAAGAAAAAGAAAAAAAAGAATATCCGACCTACCGACCCTATATACCGGGCCTTTTTCGGACCCTCTATGGACAAACAAACATTTTATTTGTTTTAGCCTGAAAGAAAACACCCACCAAAAAGCAAACAAATAAAACGTCTAGTTTTAATAACTGGTGTTTTAGGGACAGATGATATTTGTTATTTAACATATAAATACAAATACAAATATATATGTGTGATTTAAGATATAAATAGTTTAATTTTCCATCAACTTCCACATTAAATAATCGGCCTACGCGCATTTGACATGGTCAGTGCAGAACAAGGTATGAATCGCAGGGATCGTGTTGTTATACTTCCTGTTTTATCGCTTCTAAATGTCCTCATTGCTGTCCATTTCGGACAGACAACATCATTGTGAGCTTCCTAAAGGCCAACACTTTCATGTTTCATCATTTTTTTCTGGTAATAGTTGAGATTTAAAGTCAAAATGAAAGGACATTTCAGCAAAATCGAATAAATATGATATACGCAGGCAGACCGCATTCGATCAGTTAATGAGGTCTCGTTCCCTGTTTACAATCCTCGTTTTTCGCGAGATTTCCGATTTGACCCGCGAAATGAGGACGAGGTCAATTTTCTGACCTGAAAGAAGCCCTACAAAATTATTGATAATGATCACGTGACCCACGTAATCGATACAAAATGGCGAAATGTTGAAAGTAAAGTGTTCAGAGAGCATAATTGTTTAGGTTTCTATCCACATTAATCCTTCGTTTTCTTAAATTCATCATGGTTATTAGCGCAAAATTATCAACCGGAAGTAGATAATCGTTCGTAAAATGACTCCAAAAGTTGCTAGTTCCAGGTCGTCTTAACACATTTCGAGGAATTTCACGGCGATATTCATGTAGAGGAGAAAATTTCCTATCGGATTGTCGATGTCTGCCTTTGGATTAAGTTTTAGATTGTCAACAATGTCTGCTAAACTGAGCCGCTTATAATTTGCTTGAATCACGATTTCCATCGAAAATACGTGATTTCAGTACTACGTGCTGCGAGTGCGACTATACGCATACATGTATTGTATCATAGCGATGGTATCGAATACTACACACACCATACACACGGTCTACACGTACACAGTCACAGTCACAGTGCAGTATGGCTACAGTACAGAACTACTTGTAGTAGTATCATGGATGGACTTATATCAGACCTATAGGCTATGCAGAACAAAAGCCGCATGCGTACAAGAAAGTCGCATTCGTACAAGAAAGCCGCATTCGTACAAGAAAGCCGCATTCGTACAAGAAAGCCGCATTCGTACAAGAAAGTCGCAGGCGTACAAGAAAGTCGCAGGCGTACAAGAGATTCGCAGGCATTCAAAAGAGGCGCAGGCGTACAAAAAAGCCGCTTTCAAGAAGGAAAAAAAAAGCAAGAAAGAAAAATAAAGTCCAGATCCAATTCCCAGCCCAGTCCCGATAACAAATTGTTGCCCCCCCCCCCCCCCCCCCCTCAAAAAAAAGGTAGAAATCTCTTTAAATTTGTGTCTCTTTCACCTTTCACTTCTCTACTAGTATTTCTTTCTGTGTGTCGTGTCATTCATTTAAATCAATGAGTCAGGTTTCTCAGTTCATTCATACAAATGCACGCCCTATTTTATAATATAAATAAAATACCCTTTAAAAATCTGACCTTTTTTGCGGGTATAAATAATTATTATTAAAAGTTTTCATTGTAAATTATTTATTCCAAGGCAAATAACTTATTAACAGTATTGTGAATGGAAAATACATGTAATATTAAAAAGAAATATTTTAAAGGGCATTCTTGTTTGATTTACGTAATTTGACCTCCGACCCAAGATTGACCGGATTGACCAATCGGAGGCCAGATATTTCGTCAACAAACCAGAATAAAAAATGGATGATTACCTCGTCAATAAAACGCTACAAAGTGCTAGTTCTAGCCTGTCTTAACGGACATGAAAAATAATGACCATAAGTTTCAAAGAGAAAACATATTTTTACACCAAGTGTTTAGCTTGGCTTCTTGGATTAAAGTCAAAAAGGTATGTTTTGAAGCGAAATTACGACGGGTTAAATTATGGAAGCTTACTTGAAATTTACGGTCGTGATTTTAATTAAAATTGAATCCTTTTTCAAACGAAAATTTGCTTCTTTGGATTAAAAAAGTTGACAGAAACATCTTAGCTATCATATTGGGGGCATAATTTGTATTAAAAGCCATCTTAATGGGTGATAAAAAAAGAAATGAAGCTCATGTCAGAACTCATTAATATTCATGAGTTGTGAAACTCTACGAAATTCTATGCATACGAGTCTAGTAAACGGAAGCAGTTAGCGACGGACTGCGGTCTGCGTGTACGTTTTTGAAATTTATGCTGTAATTTGACGAAATAATACAGAACATCGGCAAAATGGTGAAAGGGACACAATGTCATGTTGATTTTTCTAAATTTTAATTATTTTACTTCAGAATTCAAGATGAACGTAAAAAATTGTCATTGTTGTTGTTTCTACTAAAAAAGAGAGCAACACTTGATTAAAACAGCATTTACACTTTTAAAACAATAATTAAATATACTACTTGGATTATCACACTTTTTGATGGTATTTTCATGGAAAGAATCTCCTTTATTGTTAAAGTTATGGACTTTATGAGGAACAGAACGCTAAATATCACTGGTTGAAAAACAAGGAAATGCATAAGATATTTAACAAAATATTTACAATGCCAATCCTAAGTCCCTCTCCAAGCGCATGTGCCGCTGGTTTATGATGACGTAGTTAACCGAGTATATATAATATAATGAGCGCAGTATCCTGAGCGAACGAGGTGCTAAGGGCCGTGGCTTAGTGGGTGGGACATAGGACTAGAGCCTGGAGGGTCCCGGATCGAATCCCGGCAGGTTCCCTGGCGATTTAGTTGGTTTTTTTCCTCGAAAATTGTGATCCCGTTCAAAAACCCAAAACCGGAGGTTAAAAGCCCCTTTTTAGTTACTGCATGGAAGACCATTACCTTAAACTATAGGTATTAAAGTACATTGCTAGGACATATTGTTTGTACAATTTTGAATGTGCCATCATTTTATAGAGCAGATATGTCGAAAACAGATGTTCCCAATTGCTTTTTCATATTTCACACTATTTGTCTGTTATGTACAGATGTTCATTTCACTGCTTCGTTAATTACTGCGGGGTTCATCATGCTTTAAATAATCATTATGAGTGGTCCAACCAATAACACAAATAAAACACATGCTTTTTACACTCACTAACCCAAACCAAGGAATGCGGTTAACACATTTCCTCAGCGATGAACATGCGCCGCGGAAAGATATACCAAATTATTACTTAAATATTGAGTAAGATTTGATCTCTTCCTTTCAAAGTAACAATCGAGGAAAAAATGAGATATTTCTAAACTGTCTCCAATTGTAACTGCTATATCATATTATTCCAAGTAATTTCTTTCTATAAACTGTAAACATTATTGATGATAACAAGTGCCATTTTAGAAAAAGAAAATATTGAACATATGTTTTGGATATGCCCAAATATAACGACTCCTATTGAACACATTTATCATATCGACTCCACCTTTTTTCTGTTGCTGTATTCATAACAGAATGCTTGATTTCATCTTGGTTTTCTTTCCATTTCCATATATGCGACTAACTTCAAGCGGAGATTAAAACCACCCCGAAATCAGACATCCTAATGATAATAGGTGATCTAAACGCTAACATAGAGAATGGCTATTCCAAATGGAATGGTCATCATTGCTATGGTACAATAAATGCCAGAGGAGAACAACTTCTGACTTTCTGTGCTGTCGACAATGCTTTCATAACTAACACAATGTACACGCAGAAGAGAGATAGCAGGTATTGGACTTAAGAGTCACCAGATCATAAGACGCACATTAAGATAGACTTCATCATACTAAAAAAGAATGGAGACATTGCATCACAAATTCAAGAAGCTTCGCTAGTGCAGACGTGGCCCCAATCCCCAACGCGTGTTTAATAGCCAATCTCTGTTTAAGATTCATACGAACATCCAAGGCAAATATACCAAAACGTTATGGTGTCTTCAAACTTAGAGACCCTGACACCAGAAACAAATACAAGATTGAAATCGGTGGAAGATTTGGACAATTGGTGACCACTGATGACATTGATGCTAATTCGGCATGGGAAGACGTCAACTCTGCCTCCAATAATACTTCAGAGTCTCCGCTAGGTACCACTCCACGGTGAGCCAGATTCTTGCACACCGCAGAATAAGGGATACATGACAAAAATCACCCAGCAATAATGACATTCATATACTTCAAGAGAGCATTCGATACGATCCATAGAGGCAAAGTGATCAAACATTTAAAAGCATATGGAATCCCAAACATCATAGGCAATGCTATTTAGGATACTTACCACAACACAAAGGCCAAAGTAACAACTCCTGATGGGGACACTGATGAATTTGACATATTGGCAGACGATCTCCAGGATGATCAGCACTGGAGGTGATACACTGCACGATTTAAGGACGTACTGAAATGCTTTTTTCCGAACACAACACAAAACACAACAAATAATATAAAACAAAAGAAATGGATCGAAAATAATATAAAACATAAGAACTGGATTTTGTTTGGGTACATTATTTCCAAACACAACACAAAACACAACAAATAATATAAAACATAAGAACTGGACTTTTTGGGGTACATTATTTCCAAACACAACACAAAACACAACAAATAATCGCAAACATAAAAAATACATCGAAAATAATATAAAACATAAGAACTAGATTTTTTTGGAATACATTTTTTCCTAACACAACACAAAACACAACAAATAATATAAAACAAAAGCAATGGACTGAAAATATTATAAAACATAAGAACTAGATTTTTTTTGGAATACATTTTTTTCCGAACACAACACAAAACACATCAAATAATATAAAACAAAAGAAATGGATCGAGAATAATATAAACCATAATAAATAGATTTTTCAGGTACATTTTTTCCGAACACAACACAAAACACAACAAATAATATAAAACATAAGAAATAGATCGAAAATAATATAAAACATAAGAATTGGATTTTTTGGGGGGGTGCATTTTTTCCGAACACAACACAAAACACAACAAATAATATAAAACAAAAGAAATGGATCAAAAATATTATGAAACATAAGAACTGGATTTTTTTGGGTACATTATTTCCAAACACAACACAAAACACAACAAATAATAGAAAACATAAAAAAATACATCGAAAATAGTATAAAACATAAGAAATGATTTTTTTTTCAGGCACACTTTTTCCGAACACAACACAAAACACAACAAATAATATAAAACATAAGAAATAGATCGAAAATAATATAAAACATAGGATCTGGATTTTTTTTCAGGTACATTTTTTCCGAACACAACACAAAACACAACAAATAATATAAAACATAAGAAATAGATCGAAAATAATATAAAACAT
This sequence comes from Ophiura sarsii, assembly GCA_035610835.1. Lineage (NCBI taxonomy): Eukaryota > Metazoa > Echinodermata > Ophiuroidea > Amphilepidida > Ophiuridae > Ophiura > Ophiura sarsii. Next base: position 76,343,626 of record CM069447.1, on the reverse strand, counting down.
AAGAATTGAATTTTTTGGGGGTACATTTTTTCCGAACACAACACAAAACACAACAAATAATATAAAACAAAAGAAATGGATCAAAAATAATATAAAACATAAGAACTGGATTTTTTGGGGTACATTATTTCCAAACACAACACAAAACACAACAAATAATAGAAAACATAAAAAAATACATCGAAAATAGTATAAAACATAAGAACTAGATTTTTCAGGTACATTTTTTCCGAACACAACACAAAACACAACAAATAATATAAAACAAAAGAAATGGATCGAAAATAATATAAAACATAAGAAAAGGATTTTTTCAATAAAACATTTTTTCCGAACACAACACAAAACACAACAAATAATATAAAACAAAAGAAATGATTTTTTTTTTCAGGTACATTTTTTCCGAACACAACACAAAACACAACAAATAATATAAAACATAAGAAATACATCGAAAATAATATAAAACATAAGAATTGGATTTTTTTGGAATACATTTTTTCCGAACACAACACAAAAAACAACAAATTATATAAAACAAAAGAGATAGATCGAAAATAATATAAAACATAAGAACTGGATTTTTTCAGGTACATTTTTTCCGAACACAACACAAAACACAACAAAAAATATAAAACATAAGAAATAGATCGAAAATAATATAAAACATAAGAATTTGATTTTTTGGGGGTACATTTTTTCCGAACACAACACAAAACACAATAAATAATATAAAACAAAAGAAATGGATCAAAAATAATATAAAACATAACAACTGGATTTTTTGGGGTACATTATTTCCAAACGCAACACAAAACACAACAAATAATAGAAAACATAAAAAAATACATCGAAAATAGTATAAAACATAAGAACTAGATTTTTCAGGTACATTTTTTCCGAACACAACACAAAACACAACAAATAATATAAAACAAAAGAAATGGATCGAAAATAATATAAAACATAAGAAAAGGATTTTTTCAGGTACATTTTTTCCGAACACAACACAAAACACAACAAATAATATAAAACAAAAGAAATGGATCGAGAATAATATAAAACATAAGAAATGGATTTTTTCGGGTACATTTTTTCCGAACACAACACAAAACACAACAAATAATATAAAAACATAAGAAATAGATCGAAAATAATATAAAACATAAGAATTGGATTTTTTGGGGGTACATTTTTTCCCAACACAACACAAAACACAACAAATAATATAAAACAAAAGAAATGGATCAAAAATAATATAAAACATAAGAACTGGATTTTTTGGGGTACATTATTTCCAAACACAACACAAAACACAACAAATAATAGAAAACATAAAAAAATACATCGAAAATAATATATTACATAAGAATTGGATTTTTTTTGGGTACATTTTTTCCGAACACAACACAAAACACAACAAATAATATGAAACAAAAGAAATGGATTTTATAAAAATCTAGTTCTTATGTTTTATATTATTTGTTGTGTTTTGTGTTGTGTTCGGAAAAAATGTACCCAAAAAAAATCCAATTCTTATGTAATATATTATTTTCGATCTATTTCTTATGTTTTATATTATTTGTTGTGTTTTGTGTTGTGTTCGGAAAAAATGTACCCCCAAAAAATCCAATTCTTATGTTTTATATTATTTTCAAACAAAAAGAAATAAATTTTTTTCAGGTACATTTTTTCCAAACACAACACAAAACACAACAAATAATATAAAACATAAGAAATACATCGAAAATAATATAAAACATAAGAATTAGATTTGTTTGGAATACATTTTTTCCGAACACAACACAAAACACAACAAATAATATAAAACAAAAGAAATGATTTTTTTTCAGGTACATTTTTTCCAAACACTACACAAAACACAACAAATAATATAAAACATAAGAAATACATCGAACATAATATAAAACATAAGAATTGGATTTTTTTGGAATACATTTTTTCCGAACACAACACAAAACACAACAAATAATATAAAACAAAAGAGATAGATCGAAAATAATATAAAACATAAGAACTGGATTTTTTCAGGTACATTTTTTCCGAACACAACACAAAACACAACAAATAATATAAAACATGAGAAATAGATCGAAAATAATATGAAACATAAGAATTTGATTTTTTGGGGGTACATTTTTTCCGAACATAACACAAAACACAACAAATAATATAAGACAAAAGAAATGGATCAAAAATAATATAAAACATAAGAACTGGATTTTTTGTGGTACATTATTTCAAAACACAACACAAAACACAACAAATAATAGAAAACATAAAAAAATACATCGAAAATAATAGAAAACATAAGAACTAGATTTTTTCAGGTACATTTTTTCCGAACACAACACAAAACACAACAAATAATATTAAACAAAAGAAATGGATTTTATAAAAATCAAGTTCTTATGTTTTATATTATTTGTTGTGTTTTGTGTTGTGTTCGGAAAAAAATGTACCTGAAAAAATCTAGTTCTTATGTTTTCTATTATTTTCGATGTATTTCTTATGTTTTATATTATTTGTTGTGTTTTGTGTTGTGTTCGGAAAAAATATACCCCCAAAAAATCTAATTCTTATGTTTTATATTATTTTCAAACAAAAAGAAATAAAAAAAATTCAGGTACATTTTTTCCGAACACAACACAAAACACAACAAATAATATAAAACAAAAGAAATGGATCAAAAATAATATAAAACATAAGAACTGGATTTTTGGGGGTACACAACAAATAATATAAAACATAAGAAATAGATCGAAAATAATATAAAACATAAGAATTTGATTTTTTGGGGGTACATTTTTTCCGAACATAACACAAAACACAACAAATAATATAAAACAAAAGAAATGGATCAAAAATAATATAAAACATAAGAACTGGTTTTTTTGGGGTACATTATTTCCAAACACAACACAAAACACAACAAATAATAGAAAACATAAAAAATACATCGAAAATAATAGAAAACATAAGAACTAGATTTTTTCAGGTACATTTTTTCCGAACACAACACAAAACACAACAAATAATATAAAACAAAAGAAATGGATTTTATAAAAATCTAGTTATGTTTTATATTATTTGTTGTGTTTTGTGTTGTGTTCGGAAAAAATGTACCCCAAAAAAATCCAATTCTTATGTTTTATATTATTTTCGATCTATTTCTTATGTTTTATATTATTTGTTGTGTTTTGTGTTGTGTTCGGAAAAAATGTAACCCCAAAAAATCCAATTCTTATGTTTTATATTATTTTCAAACAAAAATAAATAAAAAATTTTCAGGTACATTTTTTCCGAACACAACACAAAACACAACAAATAATATAAAACATAAGAAATACATCGAAAATAATATAAAACATAAGAATTGGATTTTTTTGGAATACATTTTTTCCGAACACAACACAAAACACAACAAATAATATAAAACAAAAGAAATAGATCGAAAAATATTATAAAACATAAGAATTGGATTTTTTTGGGGTACATTTTCTCCGAACACAACACAAAACACAACATATAATATAAAACAAAAGAAATGGATCAAAAATAATATAAAACATAAGAACTGGATTTTTTGGGGTACATTATTTCCAAACACAACACAAAACACAACAAATAATATAAAACAAAAGAAATGAATCGAAAATAATATAAAACATAAGAAATTGATTTTTTTTCAGGTACATTTTTTCCGAACACAACACAAAACACAATAAATAATATAAAACAAAAGAAATAGATCGAAAATAATATAAAACATAAGAATTGGATTTTTTGGGGGTACATTTTTTCCGAACACAACACAAAACACAACAAATAATATAAAACATAAGAAATAGATCGAAAATAATATAACACATACTCATCCTAACTCTGTCGATGGGGGCGACATTATGTTGTGTTTTGTGTTGTGTTTCTAAACACAACATATTTTCCCGTCCTTATATCGGGCGCTACATGCTGGAGGTCACACATCACCAACAAACAACTCTATGGTGACCTTCCTAAAGTAAATGAAATAATCAAGAAGACTGCAGTTTGCTGGACACTGTGTCAGACGTTCGAGGGATGTGGTATCAGATCTAGTTTTAAAGAAACCAGTTCATGGCGAAAGAAATGCCAGACGAAATTGTCTTCGGTGGCAAGAAAACAAACTCCATTTTAGTAGAGAAATTTGGAATTTCTGATCAATTCCTCTCCAAAAATATATTTGTTTATATATATTTGAGTCATTGTTCAATAATAACAACACTCACAAAGTTCAGTGACTTCCTTGAATCCCCTTAAGTCGATTATACCTTATTATAACATTATTACAGCTACCCTGACTGTGGTGTTCTAAACACTAAAGTACTATGTATCAATGCACAATTTCCCACTTAAAGCCCTTATGTCAGTTCTTACAATTGGGTTAGAGCTCACAGGTCATACTGAAGTGTGCAAACTACTGATTCTGACGGCAATGCAGATGTTAACAAAGCATACAAAGTAAGTAAATGATAACAAGACCACCTAAAATATGACTGTTTTAATTAGAAATACACAAACCTATTTTGTTTTTAGAGATAAATAATTGTACAACAACTACTGTGTGTGTCTGTTACATTACAGTATGGGAATACTCCTCTGTTTGAAGCGTCTAGTAATGGTCATACTGAAGTGTGCAAAGTACTGATTACTGACGGCAATGCAGATGTTAACATAGCAAACACAGTAAGTAAATTATAACAAAATCACCTAAAATATGACTATTTTCATTTGAAATATCCAAACATATTTTGTTTTTAGAGATAAATAATTGTACAACAACTACTTTGTGTGTCTGTTACATTCTAGTCTGGGCAAACTCCTCTCTGGGCAGCATCTAGTAATGGTCATACTGAAGTGTGCAAAGTTCTGATTACTGATGGCAATGCAGATGTCAACAAAGCAGTCAGAGTAAGTAAATCATAACAAAACAACCTAAACTATTTCTATTTAAATTTGAAATAACCAAACCTATTTTGTTTTTTAGAGATAAATAATTGTACAACAACTGCCTTGTGTTTCTGTTACATTCCAGGATGGGAATACTCCTCTGTGTGCAGCGTCTAGTAATGGTCATACTGAAGTTTGCAAAGTACTGATTACTGATGGCAATGCAGATGTTAACATAACAAACAGTGTTGTAAGTGTATTATGACCAAACCACATAAATTATTCCTATTTAAATTTGAAATAACCAAACCTATTTTGTTTTTTAGTGATAAATAAGTGTACAACAACTATATTGTGTGTCTGTAACATTCCAGGATGGGCATACTCCTCTGTGGGCAGCATCCCGTAATGGTCAATGGTAATGATTGACATCTGCATTGCTGATGGCAATGCAGATGTCAACAAAGCAAACACAGTAAGTAAATCATAACAAAACCACATGAAATATTTCTATTTAATTGAAATAACCAATCCTATTTTGTTTTAAGAGATAAATAATTGTACAACAAATGCCTTGTGTGTCTGTTACATTACAGTATGGGGATACTCCTCTGTATAGATTACTGATTACTGATGGCAATGCAGATGTCAACATAGCTGACATAGTAGTAAGTAAATTATAACAAAACCACATGAAATATTTCTATTTAATTGAAATAACCAAACCTATTTTGTTTTTTAGAGATACATAATTGTACAACAACTACTTTGTGTGTATCTGTTACATTACAGTATGGGGATACTCCTCTGTGTGAAGCGTCTAGTAATGGTCATACTGAAGTGTGCAAAGTACTGATTACTGATGGCAATGCAGATGTCAACAAAGCATACAAAGTAAGTAAATGATAACAAGACCACCTAAAATATGACTGTTTTAATTAGAAATACACAAACCTATTTTGTTTTAAGAGATAAATAATTGTACAACAACTACTTTGTGTGTCTGTTACATTACAGTATGGGTATACTCCTCTGTATAGAGCGTCTATTAATGGTCATACTGAAGTGTGCAAAGTACTGATTACTGATGGCAATGCAGATGTTAACAAAGCTAGTGATGTAAGTAAATGATAACAAAACTACATAAAATATTTCTATTTTAATTTGAAATACCCAAACCTATTTTGTTTTTAGAGATAAATAATTGTACAACAACTACTTTGTGTGTCTGTTACATTACAGTATGGGGATACTCCTCTGTGGGCAGCATCCCGTTATGGTCATACTGAAGTGTGCAAAGTACTGATTACTGACGGCAATGCAGATGTCAACAAAGCAGACAGAGTAAGTAAATTATAACAAAACCACATAAAATATTTCTATTTAAATTTGAAATAACCAATCCTATTTTGTTAGTGATAAATAATTGTACAACAAATGCCTTGTGTGTCTGTTACATTCCAGTATGGGCATACTCCTCTGTATGCAGCGTCTAGTAATGGTCATACTGAAGTGTGCAAAGTACTGATTACTGATGGCAATGCAGATGTTAACAAAGCTGGCATAGTAAGTAAATGATAACAAAACCACATAAAATATTTCTATTTAAATTTGAAATAACCAATCCTATTTTGTTAGTGATAAATAATTGTACAACAAATGCCTTGTGTGTCTGTTACATTACAGTATGGGAATACTCCTCTGTGTGAAGCGTCTAGTAATGGTCATACTGAAGTGTGCAAAGTACTGATTACTGATGGCAAAGCAGATGTCAACATAGCAGACAATGTAAGTAAATGATCATTTGATAATGGCAATGGTCATACAACATTATAACTTGTCGGTATACTATCTGTAACAAAATCTACTAGGATTTGTCACCAATATTCATTACTTTACTATTTAAAATGCAATAAAACAATGTTCATAACTTGTACAAGTATAAAGCAAAAATAATATAATTTGTGTGTATATTTAATTCTCAAGAAAAAAACATTATTGAGTAATCAAAATTGTCAAAATATTAAAATAAATATAATTAAAAAAACATTAAACAGAATGCCAACCAACCGTGACCTCACAGCAGCGGTGAAGTCAAACCAATGTTATGACCATGCTCTTAATCCCTCCACCAATAGCTAGTAATTGAGTAGCGGATAGACACTTAAGTTGATCAATATTAACAGCCATCGTGTGAAGTATAGTGAAGTATAAGTTAAGAGTTTAACGGGTTCGCCGTCGGATAAGTTTAAAACTGTCCAGCTTTTGTAAGGATTAGATCTGACTTCTTCAGGACCAAATTATTATAATATTAAGCAAAACATAGAGATTGTCACTTCTCTTTTGTTATCATCATTTGTTCTGCCCCTTGCAATAACTTTTCCTACTTGTGAAAGATCTGTGGAAAAATACTAATTACATGCGATGTTTGTTGACCTTTCAAAATATGTATATTTATTCTTTGTATATATTTTCAAGTTTTGTGTATCAGATTAACCTCTTATTCTTTTTTTTTAACTTAATATGACTAACATTAAAATCATGTTTCTCATTTTCGGGAGCCCTAGTGCTGATTTTTTTGTTATCTTCTCAAAAAATTAACATTTTTGGTCAAATATATGCCAAATTTGGAATTTCTAATCCATTCCTCTCCAATAATAATAACAACACTCACAACATTCATAAAGTGACTTCCGCGAATCTCCTTAAAGGCCATACTTTTTTGGCCTGGCCAAAAGAAAAGGGAACACACACATGGGTGCAGTATCAACTAGACAGGAGTTGTGCTTCGAGAAGCACGAATATTGGTTTTGTTAAATAATTACAATAGGTCAATGACCCTTAGTGACCCTAGACCCCATATGACATGTGAATTTTAATAGCAGGAGACCCTATATGCACATGGTCATAAGGAATCATTTGACTAAGTATGGTGATTGTAACATGTAAACTGTAGGAGAAGTAAAAAGGTCACTAGGGGTCAAAATGTACATTTTCACTTGTTTCAACCGCGAAACCCGAGAATCGCTCTAGGTAGGAGAGGACGTCACTAAATAGTTCCGGAGAAAACCCCGGGATACCTTTCACAACTCATCATGAATAAAATAATACGCATTGTGTTCGACGATATCTCGGTTAATAATACGAGTTGAAACTTGAAAATAGCACCAAATAAAAGCTGAGAATTTCGTCTATCACCTCATGAGAATACAATTTGATGTCGATTTTTGTCTTATACAACCCGAAATACGAACTACATGCTCTTCTGCTGGTGCAGTTGGTAGAGTGTCAAACTATGGCACGCCCCAGTGGACAAAACCATGTCGAGATTTCTCACTCAGGGTAAAATTTAAGACTTGCTCTGATTTTGACCGGTCATGGCTCATTTTGTAGGCATTGATGAGACAAGAAAAAAAGTCAATCATTTTTTGGGTCAAAGGTCAAGAAAAGGTCACTAGGGGTCCTAATGTAGTACAAATGTACATTTCAACCCCTAGTGACCTTTTTTTGACCTTTGACCCCAAAGAAATGATTGACTTTTTTGCTTGTCTCATCAATGCCTACAAAATGAGCCATGACCGGTCAAAATCGGAGCATGCTCTAACTTTTACCTCTGTAAAGTTCACTGACCCCTAGTGACCCCATATGACATGTGAATTTTAATAGCAGGAGACCCTATATGCACATGGTCATATGGAATCATTTGACTAATTGTGGCGATTGTAACATGTAAACTGTAGGAGGAGTAGCGTTTTTAAGGATATTCACGTTTTGACCTCTAGTGACCCCTTGTTGACCTTTGACCTAATTCAAATGATTGACTTATTTTCTTGGCTCATCAAACCAAACAAGATGTCAAAGTTTGGTCCAAATCGGACAATGTCTTAACTTTTATGCCTGTAAAGTTCAATGACCCCTAGTGACCCCATATGACATGTGAATTTTAATCGCAGGAAAGCCTATATGCACATGGTCATAAGGAATCATTTGACTAATTGTGGTGATTGTAACATGTAAACTGTAGGAGGAGTAGCGTTTTTAAGGATATTCACGTTTTGACCTCTAGTGACCCCTTGTTGACCTTTGACCTAATTCAAATTATTGACTTATTTTCTTGGCTCATCAAACCAAACAAGATGTCAAAGTTTGGTCCAAATCGGACAATGTCTTAACTTTTATGCCTGTAAAGTTTAATGACCCCTAGTGACCCCATATGACATGTGAATTTTAATCGCAGGAGACCCTATATGCACATGGTCATAAGGAATCATTTGACCAAGTATGGTGATTGTAACATGTAAACTGTAGGAGAAGTAGCGTTTTTAAGGATATTCACGTTTTGACCTCTAGTGACCCCTTGTTGACCTTTGACCTAACTCAAATGATTGACTTATTTTCTTGGCTCATCAAATCAAACAAGATGTCAAAGTTTGGTCCAAATCGGACAATGTCTTAACTTTTATGCCTGTAAAGTTCAATGACCCCTAGTGACCCCATATGACATGTGAATTTTAATCGCAGGAGACCCTATATGCACATGGTCATAAGGAACCATTTGACTAATTATGGCGATTGTGACATGTAAACTGTAGGAGAAGTAGCATGCGTTGGAAGAAAGAAGAAAGAACTAGACATAAGCTGCGATCGGAGATCGCGGATATTAGTCTTTGGATTTGGTAGTTAGAGAGCGGGGATGTGCGTATTTGTTGGAACCAATCAGCGTTCAGTTTTGATTTTAAAAACCGAACTATTGTATATGCGTACGGTCAACAGGAATATGTCGGCCAATTCTGACGATCCTAGGTAATTTCACTAAATTGCAACGGCGTTTTAAGTGAAAATCACTTTTTGACCCCTAGTGACCCTTTTTTGACCTTTGACCCCAAACTTATGATTGACTTTTTTTCTTGGCTTATCAATGCGCGCAAGAAAAAAGTAGTTCCGTCAAAATCAGAGCATGTTTTAAGATTTTCACCTGTAAAGTTCAATGACCTCTAGTGACCCCGTGTGACATGTCACTTTTAGTGGAGAAGGACCCTATTTGAACATGGATGAGATGAATCTTTTGACTAATTCTGACAATCATAGGTCATTTCCTCTCGGACAAGTAGCATTTTGAGTGAATGGAGTGAAAATTTACATTTTGGCCCCTAGTGACCCCAAATATTTTTTGATTTTAAAAACTGAACTATTGTACATGCGTAGGTCAAAAGGAATATGTTGACCAATTCTGACGATCCTAGATCATTTCACTAAATTGCAAAATGAGTTTTTAGTGAAAATCACGTTTTGACCCCTAGTGACCTTTTCTTGACCTCTGACCCAAAATTTGTAGTTGACTTTTTTGCTTGGCTGATCAATGCGCACAAGAAAAAAGTAGTCCTGTCAAAATCGGAGCATGTCTTAAGATTTTCACTTGTATAGTTCAATGACCTCTAGTGACCTCGTGTGACATGTCACTTTTAGTGGAGAAGGACCCTATATGGACATTTATAAGAGGAATCTTTTGACTAATTCTGACAATCATAGGTCATTATCTCTTGGACAAGTAGTATTTTGAGTGCGAGGAGTGAAAATGTACATTTTGACCCTTAGTGACCTTTTCTTGACCTTTGATCTTAACGGTATGATTGACTTTTGTTTTTGTCTCATCAATGCCCACAAAATAAAATAAACTGGGTCAAAATCGGAGCATGCGTTATATTTTCCCTTTGTAAAGTTCAATGACCCCTAGTGACCCCGTTTGACATGTCACTTTTAGTGTGGAAGGACCCTATATGAACATTGATACAAGGAATCTTTTGACAAATTCTGAGTATCATCAGTCATTTTCCCTCGGACAAGTAGGGTTTTGAGTGAATGAAGAAAAATTTACATTTTGACCCCTAGTGACCCCAAATATTTTTTGATTTAAAAAACCTTTCTTTTGTACATGCGTACGGTCAAAAGGAATATGTTGACTAATTCTGACGATCCTAGGTCATTTCACTAAATTGCAAATGCGTTTTTAGTGGAAAATCACGTTTTGACCCCCTAGTGACCCCTGTGTGACCTTTGACCCCTTATGCTTTACAACCTGAGTAGTGGTGCACAAAAGAGTTCTTATGACCAAATATGGTCAAAATCGGCTCAATGGTTACGGAGCTATAGGTCCCATGATGGAAGAAAGAAGAAGAAACAGGACGAATACAGTATATTAGTCGTTTCTCGACTAATATAAAGAAAGAAAATGAGGATAACAGTATATTGGTTTGCTGCGCAAAACCAATATAATTACCCAGCATAACAAATGCCTGCTGTGTCAAGTGTTTATGGGATAAATGATGACAACTTGACAGCTCACATTTCAAGTCAGGTTTGTGGTAAAATGCAAGTTCACTTGAATCAATATATTCATGTGAATAATATTGTAAATACTATACCGTAAAATAAAACCTGAATGCGTATGACTGGCAAACGCGCGCGCCTTGTTTACCGCGTATTTAAACCCAATGAAAATAAGTATTGTATGAATAATACGTGTAATATATCGGCGATGCACTCCGGTTGTATTTTTTTGGTTTTATTTTAGATTTAATTCACACAACTTTTATTCCCATTTATGTCCAACATATGGTTTGCCGCTAGGATTTGGGTAAAGTCCGCGCAGTTCAGTCAAGACGCACTCCGGCATAATTTCTCTTTTATGCCACACTCCAACACGTTCCGTAGAATCTCTTGCCATTTGTCTCTTCTTCCGTTGATATGCTGCCTTATTCCATCCACCCAGGCTACATATTACCTGCCAATATTTCCTGTAACGTATCTTCCTTACACCTGGATTACCAGTACATGCCGGTTGTCCCTGCCCAACAAAGTCATGTTCATAAGAGGTACAACAAGGGGATAAGAAGCAAAAACTGCACATTTCTTCATTTGATGCACCGCGGCCTTCCTCTTCATTGGTGTCGCAACTGTCTTCAGTTGTTTCCGTATTCTGTAGCTCGTCTGTCGCCTGCTCTATTGCCATGTTGGTAGTTGCTGCAAATAATATGAATGTAATTATATAATTATAACAAAACTGATTGCATTTATACATTCCTAGATATGATATCAATGTGAAAGATATAGTAAAATGTATAATTCATTTTAAAAAGTAAAAAGTTAATAACTTTTAATGTGTAAGTCTACCTTTATAGGCCTACTTCCATTGATTAAAAAATACCTTATCTTTTAATATTTTGTTTCAAGAACTATTTTTTAACTATTTGTTATTCCTAATGCTGAAATAAACATGTAACATGTAGGTTATGATCGTCAACATTTACACAATTAAAATGTTCTGATAAAAAGAAAATAACTTACCATCAGGTCGCTCAGTAGATGATGATGCTGGGTAAAATTCCATCCACAAGCAGTGTAAAAACCCTCTAGCATATTTAACTGATCCTCGGTCACTTCCAAAACTATTTTTCTGCGTTGTGAAGTCGTCTTCGAATTTATAGTCTTATTACTAGTATTTGGTTTTGAACAGTGGTTGGTCTCTGAATAAACTAGTTTTACAAGCATTCACGTGTGTCTAAACTATCTGGTATGTGGAGGTCTACAATTACCCACTGCCTGCCTTGTGACCTTATAATGTAATGTGTGTGTGGTTATTTTATTACCAGTACTGTTGATAATAAATGGGTCAAAATCATGTCATGTAAAAGATGGTATTACAAAAATGGAATAGAGCATTTTAATGAGGGGCATTATATATGTCTATTTACTCATTAATATGTTGTAAACTAGCTGCTATTTTCTACTTTGAGATTACAAAAACATATATTTGGTGGTAGGTTTTTACTACAATAATATATATACAAAAAGAATCTCCAATAATAGCCTTATGGCTAAATTATGTAAATGATGTGAAAGTAACTCCCCTATTCCAATAAGAGAGTTGTTTGGTCCAGTTGTCTCTCTTATTTCAATTTTTTCAGTTTTCAAATCAACCGTTTCTATCAAGCTACATGCTACATTTTCTTTGCAAATATATTCAAATCTGTGTATTTCTGATACAATGGCAGCTTTACTTGATGTCACAAATGCTTCCAGTCAACGTGTTGTACAGTATAAACGAAGGAGTGATGGTACCATCAAAGATTACACCTATTCTACTCGATTGCGAAAAACTTTGCAGCTAACATTTCAATCAGAAGCAGAGAAAATGGTGTTTGATGAGAAAATGCACAAGGTTTCTACTATGATCTCGTCAAATCATGGCTCAAAATCGACCAATAATGAGATAATGAACTCCTTGCTAGATTAATTCATGAGGTCCAAAAGTCATCAGGAGGAGCAAACAGATATTCAGAACGATGCACCTGAGAAACATTGCAACTGTAATGGACCAGATACATACCTGTTAAATGATGAGACTATGTTTGTTTGTGAATCACAGCAGTTACAAGAACTGATTTTGAAACTGCAAGCCCAACTTGACAATCAAAGACGAACGGCGTTGTGGACATGTAACTACAATACTGCTCCAGTGTTGTATAGGGCACCTGGTTTTATTTGAATCTTCACATAAAGAAGGAACACAATATTCTGCAAACATGCGATTAATGTTAGGATTTACTTGCAGCGGAATGCTAGATGTGCAATTCAACAAATTTTGCAAATTCAGTAAAATTGGTTGCTTGACTGAACATGAAACAGGCAAACTGATGGATACTTTACATCCTGTTGATAGTTCAGCAAAGGAAGATTCTATTCAGAAAGCATTGGAAGAGGACACTTGTATGTCTACAGAACAAGGACACCAGGGAATTTCAATTATGACAGATGCACGGCATAGTTGCCGTAAGAACTCCTACCATACGGACCATTTAGCTGTTGGACAGTTGAGTAATAAGATTATATCAAACACATAACAAAGGATGACGACAATTGTTCCCAACGGCATGAAGCCCTAGGCTTTGATCGTATGTATCAAAGTTTTGATAATGAAGGAATTAATGTTCTGGACCATTCACATGACAGAAATGCAACGATCAACAATAAGATAAAAGTTTCAAGACCAGGAACAAATAATTCAAATGATCGCTGGCATGCGACGAAAGGAATAACTGCCGCAGTCAAAAAAATTGGAAGTGGTGCTAAGAAACGCCAAGGAATTGAGTGGCACCCTGAACTTGCCGATAAAGGTGCACTAATCAAAACTCACTTTTACTGGTCTATGGAAAACTGTGACAATAATCCAGAGAAACTGAAGAAAAATATGGAGAGCTGCATATCCCATTTTCAAAACAATCATGAACATTGCCATCCGGATTCACGATGTTGTCAACCATCTTATGTCCCGAGTTTCATCATTATCAAGTCCCCAATAGCAGTAAAATTGCTCACCAATTTTGTGCAATCCCACGTCATATACAAACAAGCAAAGGAATATGTATTTGCAAATGATACAGGATATATTGAGAGTGCCAACAACAGTGCGTTGATCTACTTGAACAAACGAATTCATTATGGAAATGTAACATTATGAAACACGACAAAATCTATGGGTTCTTGATTGGAATGAACATGTCAACAGACCTTATACTTCAAGATATAAAAAACAAAGAGTTGACAATGAACGTCAAAATCATGGGAAAAAGATTTACACCAAAAAGAAATACAACTTTGTTGAGACACTATGGAATAAATGGGTGAATGCTCAACAGGGATGAACTGATTCGTATATGTGTGATATATAGTTATCAGTAATAAAATTATATTTTATATTTTAGTATTTCTAATTTTCTTGAACTAATTTGAAAAAATCCTATAGGCCCTGGTTTATATTGTAATTTCTCATTTGTTATGTAGTTTTCTCTAATTATGATGGTTCATACTTCATTTCTGTAAAGAAACGCCTTGCACACTCCAAAATTACTGTTGATAAATTGTTGTTTCATTATTTCATTATTATGAAAACCTTAGTTTGCAAAATAATTTTTAAATTGACATATCATTTTAAAATATACAATCAACTTTTAATACTTGTGTAAAGAAATCTATAGGCCTTATGTGCAAGATCAAAATAACTTATTTAAAAAAAACCATTTTGAATCAAACCAAAAAACAAACAAAAATGAGAACTGCAACAGGATTTAACTTTGAACGAATTGACATACAATACATTTATAATTGAGTGAATATTATGACTGAAATGTGCAATAAAATATTGTTATGCCCAATATATGTGTCTTGTGTGTAAATGATGCAAAACATAGTTTTTGAACTATAGAAAAGGTGGTTTGCAGAGGAAAAGTCTGTAAGATAAAATGTACGTGTCATTTGTAAATAACAAAGGTTTGATACCTTCAAATATTAAAGATCACCTCAATGTGGCACAAAGTCTGTGTTACTTGAAGACACCCAGATAATTATGAATATAACTTGTTTTGTCCAGTTTCTATAGTATTGCAAACAATAATTCTAATAATAAATTGCAAACATTTTAAGTATTCTATTTCCATTTTAATATAAAACCATAGACACTGTGCTGTGTGTATGCATGTTGGCAGTGCAGGGTTAACTGGTCTGAGCAGTGGTTACTTGTCACTTATCACCTCTCTCGAGGTGATCATAAACATGTCGTGGAACTAATTCCCCTTTCCTAATAATGGCAGGCAAACTTTATATATACCAGATTTTTAGTATGGCCTTTAAGTCATTATACATTATTATAACATTATTACAGCTAACCTGACTGTGGTGTTCTAAATCAAACACACTAAAATACTATATATCAATGCACAATTTCCCACTTTAAGCCCTTATGTCAGTTCTGACAATTGGGTTAGAGCTGACAGGTCATACTGAAGTGTGCCGCTGTAATGAACTTGAGCAGGGTATAATGGTTCATTAGTCCGTTATCGATTGCCGGGATTTGATTTATAGGAAATAGAGAGCGCCACATGCGGCTGATATAGTTGACGTCATTTCTATTGATTGTTGATAATTCATTGATTTCAATCGTTAGAGAAGTCGCATATATATAATATTTACTTTTAATGTACTTTATTTTTTCAACCAGGTTCTCATGATAATCAATATCATCCACAAAATGATTTATGACCCGATCACATTTTCGTAACAAAGAATTATTTCAAACATTTTTTCATATCATATGAAAGCTCGTATTTTTCACATCATCATACTGAAATTTGACGGCCTAAAACGGTATAATTATGGAGAAATCGATGAAATAACGTCGAATTACCGCGAATGGTGGTAACCACCGATATAGTTTGTGTACTACTCAATGGGTACAGTTCACAGCATCTTGTGCGTCTAAAATAAGAACCATTAGAGCTATGCAACTCAAACTTTGGAACACGACTTTTTTAAGGATGACCTTTCATGTAGAATAGAAAACTTCAAGTTGAAAATCGAAACATCTACCTTTAATAGTCAATATAGATATTAATTCGTTATTTTCCTACTATATTCAACAACTTAAATGGAGAAAATATCCTGGGAAAATATGTCGTTTTGTCATGAAAGATGTGTTATGCTATAAGAGAGTATTGACACACAGCTTGTTGCTGATAAACAACATCATGGCGGGAGATGATAATGTTTGTCTTCACTATCAGTAAACATGGTAAACAAATGGGGCTATTTCATACTCACCAACTTCAACTTGAATTTGGGTGGCCATTTTGGACGCCATATTGAATAACCCCTTAGCATTATAAAATTATTTTTAGTAACATCCTGAATATATTCTAGGACCATGAAAGTTAGTAAAAAAGTGGGTTTGAGGCAGTCCTACTGTGTGGATGGGGGAGGAGGGGCGCTAACCCTCTGTATACATACCCGACTTTCGAGTCTGATTTCATTGCAGCATTTCTTCTTCATGATTAAAAACCCATGTCCATCTGTCAGTTTTTAAGGCCTTTCTACTAATATTTTGTATTTTCCATTCTTTTTGCTTGCTGCAATACATGCTGTATGCCTAAATACCCTATTATGCTGATTGATTTTTTAGTTATAAACCTTCTTTTTATATCCCCACCTGGTTTTTTTTCTTCTGTTTTTCTTCTTCGTTTTACACTTTTATTTATGATCTCATTTATTTAGTTATTTATTATTTATTTTCTTATTCCTTTATATTATTATTTACCCATTTTATTTCTTTATCTATCTAGTTATTTCTTTATAATTGAAATTTACACAATTATAACATCATAGAGTCGGTACCCTGGGTCTCACGCCCGTCTTTTACTATAGGCGATCATCGGCCAACTGACAACATTTGTATTACTATTTGTTTTTATCCTTCATCTTCACTCGGTTCGGTGGTTTTGGTCTGTGGCGACACAGTAGTTATTTCTTTACTTATATAAATATATACTTGTATTCTTAGCCCCTTTTTATTTATCTATTTAATCATTAAATTATATATTCATTTGTTTATTTGATTGATTGATATACTTTTGTCCCAAATTCGCTCCGCCAAACTCCGCTCTGTTTTCTTTACTTTTGAGTTTGTTTTCAAGTAAACGTGATTGACTTTGTTTTAATATCTTGCAAGAAGCAAAAAATACATCTATTCGCATTTTTTTGAACCCCGTACACCTTTATTTTCGCGCCACAAGAACGGCTGAATTCTGCACCATCGTCGGACTTCGCTACTGTAAGTGAACCAGGCCACCAGAAAAACCGCACGTATCTTTACACAAATTTCCCGGTCTCATCCTTTTGTGCAATCACCATCGACCAACTCCTCTTTCTAACCAGCTTTTTACGATCCCATTTCACTGATAAAATACCTGTAATATTTTCGCTAACTCGACTGATTGTCCACACACAGGCAACATGTCGTGATACCGAATTAACCCGTCGAATTTGACACGACCAAGGGCGTCCCCAGACCCTTTTCATTGGGGGGGGGGGGGGGGGGGGGGGGGGGGGGTGTAAAGGATTGCCGACAGAGCCATTTGTGCCGACAAAAAAAAATTCGCCTCGCTGCGCTCGCCGGAATTCATACACGCATATTTTAGTATGGACTGTATGGTCAGAACCGTCAATCAGTTTTCAGACATGGGGGGGGGGGGGACACAAATTTGATAATGATAATTGAAATGTTAAATAAAGCAGCGCGTAGCGCTGATTGAATAGTTCTGGGAGAGCCAAGGACGTATCCAGGACTGTTTTGATAGGGGGCACACATCCTTAAGCCATCTTGTTTATCTTAAATATTGAAACGTTGAAACTAATACAAAGCGCGCAAAAACCTGCAGAAAATATGCGCGCTGAGCGCGCAAAATTTTTCAGTTTTTGAACTAAAATGGTCATGGAAAACTGACCTGAAGCTTTCTTGAAGCGCGCAAAAATTGGCATTTCTAACACTTAAATAGTCAAGTATGACGTTTTTGACGGCTTGATATTGCATAGTTACATATATCAAGTCCTGATCCAAATCGTATGGTTTGAGGGCCATTATAATGTTGAAACCTGTAGAAAATATGCGTTTTTGAACTGAAATGGTCATTGAAAACTGGTTGGAAGCCTTCAGACACTATAAATTAAGCTTAATTTATGAAACATTGAAACTAATACGCGCGAAGCATTGGGGGGGGGGGGGGGGTAAAGGTCATCAAATGCCGACAGAGCCATTTGTGCCGACAAACAAAATTTCGCCTTGCTGCGCTCGCCGGAATTCATACACGCATATTTTAGTATGGACTGTATGGTCAGAACCGTCAATCAGTTTTCAGATATGGGGGGGGGGGACACAAATTTGATAATGATAATTGAAATGTTAAATAAAGCAGCGCGTAGCGCTGATTGAATAGTTATGGGAGAGCCAAGGGCGTATCCAGGACTGTTCTGATAGGGGGCACACATCCTCAAGCCATCTTGTTTATCTTAAATATTGAAACGTTGAAACTAATACAAAGCGCGCAAAAACCTGCAGAAAATATGCGCGCAAAATTTTTCAGTTTTTGAACTAAAATGGTCATGGAAAACTTACCTGAAGCTTTCTTGAAGCGCGCAAAAATTGGCATTTCTAACACTTAAAAAGTCAAGTATGACGTTTTTGACGGCTTGATATTGCATAGTTACATATATCAAGTCCTGATCCAAATCGTATGGTTTGAGGGCCATTATAATGTTGAAACCTGTAGAAAATATGCGTTTTTGAACTGAAATGGTCATTGAAAACTGGTTGGAAGCCTTCAGATACTATAAATTAAGCTTAATTTATGAAACATTGAAACTAATACGCGCGAAGCGCGCAAAATTTTGCATTTCTAACACTTAAAAGGTCCAGTTTAACGTTTTTAACGTCACCCATATAATACTTGGTTTGGTTCGAGACCAATATAATGTTGATACCTGTAGAAAGAATGCGCGCAAAGCGCAAAAAGATTTTCAGTTTTTAAGCTAAAAATGGTCATGGAAAACTTTCCTGAAGCCATCTTGTTCAGCGTGAATAATGAAACGTTGAAACTAATACGCGCGAAGCGCGCAACATTTGGCATTTCTAAAACTAAAAGGGTCCAGAATGACGTTATTAACGTCCCCCATATAATATTTGGTTTGGTTCGAGATCTATTATAATGTTGGAACCTGTAGAAAGAATGCGCGTGAAGCGCACAAAGATTTTCAGTTTTTAAACTAAAATGGTCATGGAACACTTTCCTGAAGCCATCTTGTTTTTGTTGAATAATGCTAACAAAACATGGTCAAATGTTCAGTATAGGCATGATAAGCCTACAGCCTGTATGTCCGACATCGACACAGACCTACCATTACGTGAGATATCGATTGTGCCCCTGGTGAACACAAAAATCCTGGTCTCACGCAAATAACGACAGTTGTGCTTATACAATTTGCGTGAGACCAGGATTTGTGTGTTCACCAGGGGCACAATCGATATCTCACGTATTATCATTAAAATTATAATGATAATTTGCATTGTTCAAGTCGAAGTTAGGACAGAGTCTACTTATAAGTTCTTACATTGCATTGACACCTTACCTAAACGTTGGAGTTGGACTTACTTTTGCGATAGACAGATAGTGGGCTTGCAGAGTCTACAATCAGTAGGGCCTACAATGAGAGCAATTGGCATACATCAACTTACATAATTATAAGCGAATTATTTAATATTTCGTAACCTATGTGCCAACATGATTGGCCATTGGCGACATTATTGACTAGCCCAGGCCTATACTATTCCGACACATTTTTTTTGCGTGTCTTGACAATGAGCAAAGCAAAGACTTGGGCCTAGGCTGTTCATGAGCGCCGACACAAAATCTCATAAAAATGGGCTCGTTCACAGTGCCTACAAATTCATATGCCTACATTGCCTTTGTTCATTTTTGATTTGATTTGTGTTAACATAACATTATATGCCGACACAACATTATCATTTGCGCATACGATAATTGTTATAGGGCTTTCTTTCTTTCTTTCTTCCCCTTTTCCTTTCTTTCTTTCCTCTTTCCTTTCTCTTTCTTTCTTTCATTTTTCTTTCTTTCTTTCCTCTTTCCTTTCCCCTTTCCTTTCTCTTTCTTTCTTTCTTTCTTTCTCCCCTTCTTTCTTTCCCTTTTCCTTTCTCTTTCCTTTTTTTTTCTCCCTTTTCTTCCTCCTTCCTTTGATTTGCCCACAGCACCATAATTTTGCCGACAGATTTGATGAATGGGGGGGGGGGACGCCCTTGGACACGACCGTCTACCCCTAGAGTTAAGTTCCGGATGTTAAATAAAAGTGGGGTGCACAATGTTAACACAAATCTATGTTTGTATCATTAAACACGTTGAGTAATGGAAACTCAAAATTGCCGACATGTTTGGCTCAAGATTTAAACCAAAGCATGCGCAATGTTAGAAAAGTGAGACGAGTCGGTATTAAAATGTTTAAAATACCAATGTTTGAAGTAAAAAATGAGCTAGGAGTTAATCTTAAAATATTTTTTTGTTCGTTCAGGACATTATGAATTTCAATGTGTTTTTAGAAATTCATGAGGCCTATGTACACGCGTGGTCTATATACAAACAAGGATAACAAGTACGCGAGCTATGCTCAAAAACAAGGTACGAGTGTCACATTTACCTCGAGCTATCGTACTGCACTGTCTACACGGTGTGTTAACTCGACTCGACTGGTCGAGATAGGACATTACCTCTGACTTTTTTTCAGAGGAAATATGGTCGAGGTAAGGTCGGGTTAAGTTAGCTTGACTCTTGTCCACACGGGCAATAACTCCACCATTCTCGCCAATTTAACTTGACTTGTCATTAACTCGACCTTTAGCTCGAGTTAAATAGCCAGGTATGATCAATTGTGTCAGCAGGGGAGCGGGGAGCCATGCATGTGTGAGTAATGTATGGTCAAATACAGCCCAAGACAGCCCAGGTTTGGAAATGTTGGTGAAATGTGAATCACTGCTCTGGTAAATTAGTGTATTGGAAGTTTATATTCAAAGACGGTCGATCTTTGATTAAATTGTGTGCTTTTTAATATAATTTACGGAAGTTCATTATATGGTTTTATCATTGAGATTACAAGAAATGCCATTGGAATAACGGAATATTGTAAGGCATCCTTGAACGGGTCCATGTAGCTTCGGCCTTTGCCTCAATAATGTCCTTGCTTAAGTTTTCTGTGTGCTTGGCATAATAAACAATAGTTTTTTGTTTCATTTCAAATTTGGAATACATTACGGTTCCATCGCCTTTTATAATTTGAGCCACTTTGGAATTTAGTTTTTTGACTTTAATGACAAGCCAAGATTGCTCCGTGAACATGAATCCTGACTTTGTCTAGCCAATACAGGCATACAGCCTTGGCAAACTACATTGCACCGTCCACGGGCAAGCCCCCATGCTGTGGTAATTGCTCGAGCACTTCCTCCCTTGACCAAGGTATGAGAGTGTTGCCATATAGGGTTGTTTAATGTCCTAATTGGGCTCATTTAAAAAACTAAAACCTGCTCAAGCAATAGTATAATCGTGATTTTTCTCGAACTTTGAACATTTTATTTCACAAAATCTGAATCAGCACTAATATAACAAATTAAAGTTTAAAGTATAATTGTTATAACATAACAAATGATAAACTTAACACTTTGGGCTTGCTGCTGCTCGTCCAAATTATTATTGGAGTTTGGAAGCTATTTATAGACAGCTACTGAGTATGACATATTATTGTGAACATGAAATCTTTTCTAATATCATAAGTCAAGTTATATCCGACCAATTCCGCTCGTTCAAAAAGCAGACTGTGCTATCTTTATATAATGTAATCATTTGTGTACTTTAATTCACGAATATAAAGAAAAGACCTGGATTTATTAAATTTGACAATGACCCACTAGTGTGACGGCCTTGCTACAAAACACCCTAGTCAAAACCGGGTTGTCCAACGGGCCAGAGCAGGTACCCAAAGCGCTGTAGGTACTAACAGCTGGTGCAATAACTCAATGAGTTGGGGAAAGGAATGATGATTTACAACCCTGGATACCAAGGCATATCCGTGGTCAAAAAAAGCTCAGAATGTAGAGGGAACAGAACCGTAATGAGCTGGCGGTATGTAGTTTTGATTACAATTAGAACTTCTTTTGACTTGTCTTTGACCAGGCATGCCAGGGATGCACTTTAACCTTAAATAGCATGGTCTCAGTTGTAGACATGGAATTAAATATCCAAAGCAGGGTCGGAATTGGATTAATCTAGAAATCAAGCTAAATATAATGTAGACCAATGCATCCTTTAGGCCTATAACCTTTTTTCGCACCGAGTAATGACACTGTGAAAATAAGTTATAGGTAGGCCTATTTATCCTCCAACTTTGACCAACCTAAAGAGCAGTTTTATCTTTAAAAAAAATGAAATGATTAAAATCGGTGCCTTCCATTTATTTCATATCTTTATAAATGGAATCATCTTGGGCATGGGTTATCCCTTTTAAAGGTTTTTTTTTATTAAGCCCGAGCATTTTGCTTGAACCTGGTCTCTTCAGGACCCAAGCATGTGTCCGTACGGACCGACCGTGTACACCAACATACAAACCTATTCTACTATATTATTGCTGTACATACTGTGGATATCGTGACGCCCATTATCAGCAGTAGCCGCCATCTTGATTTTTAAATAGTTTATAAAACCATTCCTTGACGTCTTGATGTATTACATTTTTGCCGTGTTTTTATGATACAGATTACCAAGCCCAGACTTTTAACCTTTTATCGTCAATTATTATGTGCATACACTTGTTGGCATCATTACACTCAGCTTATACATCTCTGGACTTGTAACCAGACCGCACCAGGACGGCATCATCATTGTCCCATACAAACATAAACAACAATCAAATGCCACACTGGCTCTTATCATCACCTTCACCATGTGATAACCAAATCAACAGTTACGGTAGAATTGTTCCCTTCTTGATGACAACTGCCTATGTTTTGTCATACACTTACGCTACCAACGTTACCAAACCGTGAAGTGGACTGTATTACAGATCTACACTATTTCTGGGCTACCCCCGGGGGCAAATTACCACTCCTTCTTCGAGTTAACCTACTGGCCGGTACAAATCCTGGCCCAGCACCAAGACCTCCTCCAATTGCTATTAACCAGGCTATCATCAAATGGCGTGGCCGAAAACCAAAATGGCCTTGTGGTATATGCAAAAATGACTGTGTAGTCACTGTGAGCAGAGGTTCCATAGCAATTGTGCTGGTACATCTGATGAATCCGTGTACCTCTATGTCATCCACAAAGAAGCAGTATTGTTATGCCCAGTATGTGATAACATTAGTATCACCAGCGCCATAAACAACGAATCCGAAATAGAGGTGTGTAACTACTTTGACATCATGAATATCCTGTAAATCCTGTAATGTCCTCCACGCCTATAAGAAGGAAAGTTGCGCCACTGAAGAGTTGATGAAACAGGATGGACTTGTGTGAACCGTAGAAGACCAAAGGTAAAACCCTCTATGCCAACGAGCAGAAATGTTACACTACTAAAAGCTCACAAGATGAAGCAAGATGGACTGTAAAATCCACCCGAAAGACCATCAAAACCTGACTGACACAGGACATAGACCAAATGACACACAAAAGCCTTCCAACACCACCAAGAAAAAGAAGAGTTCTCGAGCCCTCAACTTCTTCAACATTTATTGTAATGACATTAGATAAGGCACCGCAGCTTGAACTTCTTTTCAACTTGGAGAACATCGATGTTGTTATTGGCACTGAGTCAAAGATTGGCGCATACATCTACAATGCTGACATATTCCGACAACTTCCGTATTTTCCGCAGAGACCACAAATCTGGGGGGGGGGGGGGTGATTTTTTTGTAATCGCAGTAAAAAATAACATACCATACTATGAAAGAACTGATATGATGGTCGACGACAGGGAGCTACTATGGTGTCAACTGACCTTAAAACATCAACACATCCTTATTGGCACCTTCTACCGCCAGCCAAACAACATCCTTGACTATCTGACCAGTCTTGACACCAGCTTAAGGGGGGGGGGGGGGGGGGGGGGGGTCTAGGTTGGTCAGATATTAAAATTCAGTGCTTCGCACAACAATGAGATATTAGCACAGTAGAAAACTGCTAAGTCTCTGCTTTAAAATGCTTTTTGTTTGAGGTAAATTGGATTTTCGGTTCTGAAGTTATGGTCAATTAAGTTTCGGGTGTCTCAAATAATCGGTGGTGTTTTGTATACTTTTGTATGTAAAAACGCTCACCCTGCGTTTTTTAGCATTTTCAGTTTTAATTGTTTTTTGATCAAATGATTGTAACATTTGATTGAATTTATTTATTAAAATATTGAAATAAATAATTGCACATTATAAATCATCAACATTTCAAGGTCAACGTAATTTCTTATGTTTTTCTTTATTTTTCTCACCCGGCTATTTTTAAGTAATTTATCTTTAAAAATCAATAAAAATGCTAATATAATTGCGATTTTGTCCCAAAATGGCTCAAAATGTGTCTAAATTCATGCTCTTCCATAATTGAACATTTATTTTTATCCCAAATATCAACTTATTTTTTTTCTCGCCAATTCTAATATTTTTCAATACGTTTTGCACGATATCTCAAAACTATAAAACACGCAAACTTGCAATATGGGAGCAAACGTAACTCAAAAACGGAAGCTCATATAATCATGGGATTTGGACCAGATGTTAAGCACACAAGGGGCTATGAAACCATGGATCCCGATTTTTGATATCTGTTTTCAAATTTGAATTACGATGCACAATTACCTGATTGGTCGGTTCACGGTTGCCATGGCAACCATATAAAAAATCCGGATCCATGGTTTCATGCGCACTCAACCGATACATCATCTACCCAAGTATGGTGTATATGCAACATTTTGTTTTCTAGTTACGTTTGCTCCCGTGTTTAGCCAATCAGAGGCCTTGCATGGTAACCATGGCAACCAGATCAAAATAACACACATTTTCTGAAACGTCTTGACCTAAGCTTTAATTTGATATATAACACTAAGCGGTAAGTCCACGATAACATTGAGAAAATGTGTTTCCAAATTTGGGTCAAATCAACCTAGACCCCCCCCCCCCCCCCCCCCCCCACCCTTAACGTCATTGCAAAACGCCGTCACCTCACTGCGCATCGTTAATGGACGAGACTTAAACGTAATAATAATAATAATAATAAAACTAATAATACTAATCAGTATTTATATAGCGCCTTTTCCAAAGGGCTCAAAGCGCTGTAATTTTCTATCAACTAGGATGCTGCCAATTTCTAGCGCAAACCTATCCGCACTTAGATTGTAACATCCACCATTTTTCAATGCAGCTCCCCAAGTACCATTGGGTCAAGGAAGTTTTTGATAACCGAAACAACTGATCACCGATTTTGAAAGAAGGAGGAAACCGGAGAACCCGGAGAACCTGGCCTAGATTGGAAAGACGAAGCCTCCTTGAGAGCTGAAAACCTCTCCAAGAGAAACTCTTTCAAGTTGCAAATGAGCATTTACTCACCCAGATGATCCCCTTCACAACCAAATGACACACAAATGGCACAGGGATCATTTTAAAGCCCTACTAACAAGCTATCTGCCTAATGGAATTGGTATAGCTAATACAGAAGGGGAGATACAGCTGTTTGAAGTTTGGGGACCATGGGTAGTATCGGAAGGGCTACCGCCTGTACAAACCCAATGGGGATAATCCCATGCTTTGTTCTGTTTACAATAACTAGTCATCCCCGAATGTTACAAACAACATTCAGGTCCCATTTGAAAGGATATTTAGTAGTCTTTAAGTGTGTGGTTCAACAGACTTGTCAACTATTTGTAACACCTAAATAATTATGGATAGTACCATAATCATCTGCTTTCTTCCTATTCGCTAGACAGTCAACATGAATAAATATCCTCAAATTACCGGATTTATAATAATGGCTAACAGAAAAAGTTGTTACCCTATGATAGCAAACGTATACATTTTTGGAAAGTTTGTAACTAGAGGAATTCAGAAATGCAGTTTAGATCAGAGAAGGTTACATCCTTGACAAATATTTCTGAAAATTCTAAAAATATATAAGATAAAATAAATTGGAGATATTCACTAGCCGGTATAATTACCTTACCGACGTAGTGACCTTTAACAATTATTTATCATCTGATGGGTAATTTCATATGAAATTAAAATATGTAAAGTAAAATAATGATAGGGGTAGGTATGACAGATATATTGGATCTTAAATTTAAAATTAAAAAAAACTCTGATATTTCTCCGAACATTGTGAATCATACCAGTTTAGTCCTTGGTTGTACTATAATTTAAATGGCATATTTGGTTTCCTAATGCAATTTCCATTCAGAAAATGTATACTTTAACTACCTCAGTGTAAAGTTAAAATCATGTCGCTTATCATATGGCCATACACTGCAAAAAGGTTGCTTAAAATACGTTGCTAAAAGTACTGTTATCATCCGTTGGTTGACGTGTTGATTAAAATGCATTCAATATATGTAGAAAGTTAGGCGTTGTATAAAAGTAAAAAAATCCCCAGCGTTGAGCAATTCGTCGAAAACAATGTCCTTAAAATGTTGGTGGAAACTGTTTCTGTTGCTAAAATATGTTGCGTAAAAATATTCCACTTTGGCAACTGTTGCATGAGCATTGAGGACAATCACGCAACAGTTGATGCAAGTTACGCACATGTGAATATTAGGCAACTGTTGTCCGAAAAGCCAATTTTATGAGCAGTTGCATACTTAAACAACTGTTGAGTGAATATAATTGCCTACTTTTTGAGTAACTAGAATTGTTCAACTGTTGGTGAAAACATGTTATCTAACGGTGTTGGGCAAATTTTACTTAACAGTTGAGCGGTTGCATACTTGAACAACGTTGTGTAAAATGTTGAGTAAATATTTAAGCAACCTTTTTGCAGCGCAGGACCACACATGGACATCTGCCCACTTAATAACTGAAAAGCAGGCCATGATGATAGTGCCGTCAGTGTTTCTTACAATAATGTTTCTAACGATACACGTACGGATTATGATTTCACCCATTTTAATATGTATACCGTCCTATCTGATGATCTCAAGTGTGATGCTGATATATGTAATGATATTGATAATAATGTTGATGTATGTAATGATACTGATAATAATGATGTTGTTTTTACTGTTCCAAATAATGAACAACTCTCTAATAATCATGGTTCTAGTAAACATGGTAAAATAGGACGACATAGGAGAGGTGGTAAAGGTAACCAATTACGGCGTAACAATACTTATGTGAAAATGGCTTTCAACAATGTAAATCGTATTAAATCTAGTATGTATGAAATTCCTATCCTTCTCAATCAAGAGAAGATTAAGGTTATGGGGCTAACTGAAACATTTCTGAATAACGACGAGAAGGTTGATGTGAAAGGTTTCCAGTGGGTAGGTAAAAATAGGCATGGAAAGGGAGGGGGCGGTGTGGGATTTCTAGTGTCTGATATGTTTGATATTATCGACGATGACTTATTTAATTCAAAACATGATGATTATGAAAGGCTATGGATCAAAGTTCGCTTTGGCAAGAACTTGTTCACAAATATTGCAGTTGCATACTTCCCAGTCGAAGGTGCCGATCCAAACTTAACTGATGAGCTCTATAATCAATTACTATCAGAAGTCATTCAAATTGAGGAAAATAAGGGGGATGAGCATATTCTTGTCATGGGCGACTTCAATGGAAGGATCGGTGATGTTATCCCTTGTGGGGATCCTATACGTAACACAAATGGCGTGAAACTTCTTGATTTTTGTGATGATGCTAACCTCTCTATTATGAATTGTTCACGCAAATGTCAAGGGAAAATCACTTGGTTCCGTAACCACTTATCTAGTACAATTGATTATGTTTTAGCTTCTACAAATGTTGAGGAATGTATCAAATCTATGATCGTGGATGAAGATCGTAATTTCAATATCGGCAGCGATCATAATATGATTATTCTGAACATGGTTTTCAATGATGATTTTGTGAAACGTAAGAACAAAGATAACAAAGTCATATGGGATATTACACCAGATTATGACTTTAGCAAGTATCATGATGAGATTAAATCTAAATTTAAAAACTGGGACGCAAAAGCTTTTGATAACCCGGACTCCCTGTGGAGCTCTTGGAAGTCTAATCTCATTCAAGTAACAATAGACACAATAGGTGTGAAATCACTCAAGGGTAAGTGTAAGCCATGGTGGGATAAGGACATTGATGAGGCTATTCAAGAGAGGAAGAGTAGTTGTCAATCACATCGTAAGTGGTCCACTTCAGGTGATAATAACAAAGAAGAGGGGGATAAGCTTTGGAATGAATATCTGGGTAAGAAGTCAAGAGCCAAACAGCTTATTAAAGAACGTATTACTCAGAAAAGGATTGATCGATGTATAGATATTACACAAAAGGGCGGTACCTCAAGTAGAGATTTTTGGCAAGAATTAAGGGGTCCGAAAAATGTTAAGGAGCGTGTGAATTCTTTAAAGCTTCCTAACTCTGATAATATCACTACAGATAGGAAGATTATGAACCAAACTATTCAACAGTATTTCGAGTCTCTCGGTAAAATGAATAAAAGTTTACATGAAACAGATAATGATGTTCTGGTTAAAAACCACATTCAGCATGTTCAGAGTGTACTTGCTAATGATCATGATCCAACCGATGCGGCTGAATCAGATAAGGTATTATCCGATATTAATGTTAATATTGATGACGTTATTGAGGCATTAGGCCAAGCTAAACTGAACAAGTCTCCCGGAATAGATAATATAACAAACGAGCTCCTCAAGAATGGCGGGGATGGTCTCAACAGATCAATCCTTCAACTTTTCCAGAGACTTGTTCAGCTTGAAAGCACGCCACAAGAATGGAACAAAGGTATTATTATACCAATCCATAAAAAGGGTAATAAGAGTAATCTTAATAACTACAGGGGCATCACATTAACTTCATGTGTTTCTAAAGTGTTTAATCGTATAATTTCTAAATCAATTTCATGTTTTGTTGAAGACCACCAATTTCTTTCGGAAATACAGGGAGGCTTTAGGAAGAATTACAGATGCGAGGATCATATTTTTTCCCTGAAAAGTATAGCAGCCACGCGATTGGCTGAGAACAAATCTACACATTTAGCCTTCCTGGATTTCAGTAAAGCCTTTGATACGGTCTGGCGGGACGGTTTGTTATCACTTGCATGGAAGTTGGGTATTCGGGGCAGTATGTGGAAAATTATTAGTAGTCTATATATGAATGTTCAATCTAATGTTAAGTTTGGTGATCTTATTACAGATTTTTTTGAGGTGGAAGAAGGTGTAAAACAGGGATGTGTGCTTTCACCAATTTTATTCTGCATTTACATACATGAATTAGCTAGGCTCATAAGGAAAGAAGGGGTGGGGGTTCGTACATGTAATGTGCAAACAGGTTGTCTTTTTTGGGCTGATGATGTAGTTCTCATAGCAGATAACGCAGTCGAATTGCAAAGGATGCTAGACATTGCATCAACTTTCTCACGAACCTGGAAATTAGACTTTAATATTGATAAATCTAAGGTATTGGTGGTAGGCAAACGTACAGATAAAACTAAACTCTGGAAACTAGGCAATCTATCGATTTCCGAGTGCGATCACTATAAATACTTAGGGGTCCACATTTCAAGAAATTTGTCTGATCACACTCATGTCAATGAAGTTGTTAAGAAAGGCAATAGGTTGATCGCGTATATAAAATCGATCGTTGATAGTCACGATAATTTCAATAGGATTTATTATGGTAACATTCTTTGGAAATCTTTAGCGGTTCCCTCTATTAACTATGCATGCTCAGTATGGACTTGTGGTAGCAAGGCTGATAGCAACAAAGTAGAGAACTTACAGCTACAAATGGCAAGATATATCTTGAAGGCACCCCGTAACACGCCAGGCGTAGCCCTCTATGGCGACTTGGGATGGAACCCCATCGCCTCCGTTCAAGAAGTTCACAGAATGAAGTATCTTGCACGACTCTCTAATCTAGAGATGCACCGTTGGCCAAAACTTATGTTAAACGCTCTAATGAATCTAAACTGCGACATGGACCATATCAGGTACAAATGGTTGTCGTCGATTAGAGATACGCTTAAAAGATGCGACATGGAATACATTATTAATGACGCCCCCACAAGTCCACGCTGGGTCAACACATTTAAGCGCATTAATAAGATTGTCTGTCACAATGTATGGAGTAACAGTGTTAGGGAAAAATCTTCTCTTAGCGACTATTTGCAGTTTAAAAACACCGTTCAATTGGAAGACTATCTTTTAGACAAAACTGATTTCTTTGGTTGTAGTCTAAAATTCAAAGCGCGATCAAACACGCTTCCATTGGAACATAGAATACGCAAATGGTCTTCAAATAATAAGGATGGTAAATGTATGCTTTGTAAGGATGATTCAATGGAAGACTTAAGACATTTCTTATTTACATGTAGATCACTAAATGAGATAAGGGTCGAGGAATATCTCAAACTCGAAAATAATCTATGCAACAATGGTTTTAGTGATGTTTGGCTGGAATTTATTATCAGTAATCTGGACTCAAAATTGTATATAATGCTCGGTTGTCCAATTAATATCACCACGCCTTACAGACACGCTAAAGATGCCCGTTCTGCATATGTTATCCTTGACCAATTCTGCAAATCATACCTTAAACGCGCGTGGGCTGTTAGATGTAATATTATGAACTCAAAGTGAGTCTAGAGACTATTGTATACATGACTATATAATAATTATTAATGTTCTTTCGTTTTGTCAATTATTGTATGTATATATGAACGCACCGTCGGGTAGACGGGTGCCACTGTTGTAAAAGTGTATGTTCAAATAAATAAATAAATAAATAAATAAATTAGATTTATTCTGTCTTGGCATCCAAAACGGAATACAATGACAAATAGTTTAAAATTGCCATCCTTGTTTGACATACATTGTTTATGAATATCATTTCAACAGTGCTATAGCGATGTCGCTAGCGATGAATATTGAATAGTCGATTTTTATAGCCAAAAAATACACGACATGGACATATACTGAACAGTTCATGTCATGTGATCAAAAGAATCACATAAATATGTTTATGTATTATATAATATGGACTATTTATACCTTCATACCCAGATATCAAGAATACGTTTGGCAAACGTTCATAGTAATACTAATAACACCATTGATAAGAGATGTCAGATATCATGTATAAGCCTATAGTTTAATAACATGTTAAAATAAATGACAGATTCACTACCGAACGGGAATAGTGTATGTAGCTCTGCTGCATCGCCGATAATTCCCATTACAAGTTACCGGTTCACTACCGGGAGGAAGTGATGTATGTAGCTCTGCTGCATCGCCCAGAATTCACATTATTTTGCCTACCGCGTGTTGCTTTACAAAAATGCTCAATATATAATAAAAAACTTGACACAAATAAAATACCCAACATATGGCTATATTTGATAAATTAAGCAACAGTTGCTATACAAAAATGCTCAATATATAATGAAAACAATTCACAAATTAAGCAACAGTCACAAAATGCCCAACAAATGGTTAATTAATAATACCCAACTGTTATGTAATTAAAATTGTGCAACTGTTGAGTAACTGGAATTGTTCAACTGTTGGTGAAACATGTTATCCAACGGTGTTGGGTAAATTTTACGCAACTGTTAAGCGGTTGCATACTTCAACAACGTTGTGTAAAATGTTGAGTAAACATTTAAGCAACCTTTTTGCAGTGTAATAGGAAACATCTATTACTGGCATTGTGCTATATATACAGTGGTGGACTTGTCTAGTTCATTATCGTCTTATAATTCTCATCACTTTTGTTTCAATATCTATATTGTTACGTTGTATTGTTGTTGTTTAATAGCATCAATTGTTATTGCTTGTCCCAGTGCATTATTGTTATTTGTTATATATCTATTTATATACTTATGTGTGGCGCAGTGGGTAGAGCATTTGATTCATGATCTCAAGGTTGTGGGTTCGAGTCCCGCTGTAGTCAACATGTTGTGCTCTTGAGTAAGGCACTTTACCCAGTGACAGTTCTTTACCGCAATTACTCCTCTCTACCCAGGTATATGTAAATGGGTACCGGCATTCTTCAGTGCTGGGAAGGTAACAGATTCGCTGTGGAGGAGATGTGGCGAGCCCCACACAGCAACATTGTAAAAAGGAGTGATCTGGCCCTATCGCTTTGAAAGAGAGATGGGTACTCCGCTCCTGATATTACAGGATCGACCGCCTTTACCTTTACCCTTTTTATCGCGTTATTCTCTCTCTTGCCTGTTTCCCCACACCCAGTTGGTAATCTTGTTTTTACTCTTTGCATACAACAATAAGTTAACAATAAGTTACCAAAAAACAAACAAAAAACAACACTACAAATAATATGGACACAGCATTAGCATATGGAATTTATAAATATATATAAAATAATTTAGTGAAAAATGAAGTGTATTTATGATATTAAACTACACGCGTAATAATGGTTCCCACTTTTTATTGCAAGTTTTATTTGCAATATCTTTTTTTATATTTTTTCAATGTGTATTATGTAACCTATAAAATCAAGACAAATTGGCTTAAGTTCTTGTACTCTGCATTTATAAATATACCTTTTAGCCATCAAAAATACCACATTCAAAAACATTGAGGGCCGTTTTCTCGTACTAAACGCGGTTTTAGCTTAAAACTGTGTCTAACTAAACGCGTGTCTAGCTTAAACGCGAGTTTATCTTTTAAAGAACGTGTTTAACAAAACACGATTTTAAATTACGCAAATATCGTCCCCAGGGAACTCGTTGGGTAATTTCGTGCAGGTTTATGATACATGGTGGCCCAGATAAGACACCGTAGTTAAAAATCAAATTCATTAAATGCACGTGTATTTTAGCGATACTATAGTACCTGGCGTGGCCTATCCGTCGGGTCACAACGGTTGCCGATCGGGTGGGTGTTCAGTGTTTAACCATTATTTCAAAATAAGGATTATTGCGACATAACAAAAAACATTTATGCGAGGGGCACATAGACATATCGCAGGAAAAGCACACTTTTAATGATGAAATAAACAAATCGATCAATAAATTAATGTATACGGCGATAACACGTCTCTTACAACTGCAACCGCTATGGAGTGCATACAGGATCCTATTGATTTTAATCGGCGAACATGGGTTCGATTCCCATTTTTTGCATGTCTTACTTTATTTCATTTACAAAAATTAAGTAGGGGAGGATGGGGCAACTGGTCCGGTTAAGCATATTTCATGATATAAAAGCTTGAAGCTCGTGTAAATATTTATGGAATTGCTATGAAAATATCACCCATGTAACTGTTTACATAACATATAGTCAATGTTAAAATATATCCAAACAAAAGGCCAATTACTACTAACTGAAAACTTTACTTGGCACGGACCAGTTACCCCATCATTGGGGAAACTGGTCCTATACAGGGTGTCTCAGAAAAAAATTACAACGCTCCGTTTCGTGAACGTAACTTCCAAAATAATAATCGGAACAGAAAAGTTTAAACTGAAAAATAAAGTCCTATTGGTTGGCTATAATTGTGAGAAAATTTCATTCGATTCAGCTCAGTGGTTACGGAGAAATGAGCGATTACGTAAAGGTAGGTATATAACCCTTCCATCAAAGTTTGCTCAAATTGAGTGATTCAGACAGCACACACAAGAAATTAATCGATACTTTTCTCGAAGATAATGATCATAACTTTATTATGTTCTCTGTTTGTCATTCGTCTTAATATGCCAGCTGCTAACCAAGTTCAACATAATATTGCACATGAAAATTATCGTGGTTATTTTTCCACTAAGGTTTAAAACTTGATAAAAGTTGAAATTGTTGAAATTTTCAATCGCCTATTTTGCGCAATAATTCAATCTGTAATCACAATTGAGAATAAAATGATGGTAAGTTAGGTTATTTAACTCAATTGCACACTGTCAATTATTCAACATAAAGTATTGCGCATAGGTTTATCAAGGTTTCTTTTCCTCATATTTTCAACTTGATCATATTAGAATATAACAAATATTCATCATAAGTTCTTTAAACTTTAAAAAGTTTATGGAGAAGCAACAAAATGCTCATTGTCCAGCAGACCTGCCTTCCACTTGATGTCCATTAAGACGTATGCAACGTTGTGCTCTTTCTGCCATATGGTGAACAGCACGACGGACTATCCTGGTTCTGCGTAAGGCTGTTACTTCATTCTGGATTCTTTGCTCTAGCTCTTGAAGTCACATAAACCTTCGCCTTGAGATAGCCCCACAAGCAGTAATCACACGGCGTTAAATCAGGGGAACGT
This sequence comes from Ophiura sarsii, assembly GCA_035610835.1. Taxonomy (NCBI): domain Eukaryota; kingdom Metazoa; phylum Echinodermata; class Ophiuroidea; order Amphilepidida; family Ophiuridae; genus Ophiura; species Ophiura sarsii. The sequence continues at coordinate 76,308,750 of CM069447.1, read as the reverse complement.
GGAGGCCATTCAACAGCATCTCCTAAGCCGATGACTCGGTTCGGAAAGATTTGAAGAAGTCTGTTCCTTACAACATTAGCCCTATGGGCAGGAGCTCCATTTCCGGCTCCATCTTGGCACTACCAGAGCCGTGGAACAGATCCATTACGCCCTTGTCCATTACAAACGGTGGAGTTCAGGTGTCACAACTTGATCACTAAGCATATTAAGATATGCAGTTGCTGTAATATTTCAAGGGAAGAAATGTGGGCCCTCGATGCAACAAGTTGTATTGTTGCTGTATTGTTGTTGTATTGTGTTTATTATGAATGTCTCGATGTATTATTGCTTAGTACTCTAATGATTTGAAGAATTGCATTAATCAAGGTATTAAATGGTGCTATCTACATGAGAAGAAAGTTCATTGTATCTAATCCAAATTTCCACTTACTTGTTATTGTGGACGTTTCGGCAAACACTGTTGCCTTTATCAACACATGATAGGTAGTGAGTGATTAACTACTGCTATCGACGCTAGTTGGTTGCTTAGCGACGACTCTGGAGTTTCTAGATGTTTTTTCTCCAGATAGCAATAGTTCATCAAAAACATGTGAGAGATGATACTGTCCCTCGTCACGATTCATAGTGGTGGGCCCCTTCTTTCTGATTTCAACTGCCTCCTTGACCCATCTCTTGTATCTATCCTGCTCTGTGCCTAAGACCTTTGCCTCTCCCCACCCGATGACATGATTCTTCTCCACTACGTGGTCCGTGATGGCCGATTTGTGGACTACTGATTGTGATGCTTTTCTGGACGCTCTCGTGGACACTGACTTGCTTACTTTATCCGCTTCTGTTTTGTGTTCCTCTAAGCGGGTGCCAAATTTTCTCCCTGTCTCGCCAATATAGCTGAGTTTGCAGTTTTTACAAGGAATATTGTAGATGGCGTGTGTCGTGTTCAGCGGATCGCGTTTGTCTTTGGGATGTACCAGTTGGCTGCGAAGCGTACAATGTGGCTTCATAGCAGTAGAAATGTGATATTTTTTCATCACTCTGGACACCCTCTCAGATACACCTTTGACATATGGTAGAACCACGAAGCCTTTGTTTTGCGTCTCTGGCGTGCTTTTCGGGTCTCGTTTGGGTTTGGGTTTAGGTGTCGTCATTTGATCTTTGACCTTCTTAAATGTCCACTGAGGATAGCCGCAATTCGCGAGTGCCTGTTGCACATGGTTTTCCTCTGCTACTTTGTCTGCATCTTCCGTGACGACCTTGTTCATGCGGTCGTACAGTGTGCGTATTACTCCTAATTTCTGGTGCAATGGATGATGAGACTCGTAATTAAGGTACTGGTCTGTGTGCGTCGGCTTCCTGTTTACCAATAACTTGACTGTTCCATCTCCTTTCTTCACGATTAGGGTGTCGAGGAATGGGATCTGTCCGCCGGTTTCTTTTTCATAGGTGAATTTGATGGATCCCGACTTGTCAATTTGGTTTAGGTGGTCCGTCAACTCATCTACACACTCCTTCTTTACTACTTCCAGGATGTCGTCAACATATCGTAGCCAGAGTTTTGGTTTACAATCCATGGGCGCAGTAGCTATTGCCTGTTGTTCTAGGGCTTCCATGAATATGTTGGCTGCTATTGGTGACACTGGGCTGCCCATAGCTGTCCCAAAGAGTTGGCTGTAGATTTTTCCTTTGAAGGTGAAATATGTGGTAGTGAGGATGAATTTGAGAAGTTGAACAACATCGTCGCTTGATAGGTTGTAGCCGTGTTCTTTATTGTAGTCTCTCAGTGCATCTTCTGTTTCAAGGCGGCGTTTTACAATGGACAAAACCTGGTCGATAGGAGTGTTTGTAAATAAGGCGATAACATCGTGGGAGTTAAGGATGTCGTCCTCCTCTATGACCAGTTCCGCTATTTCTGAGGCTAGATGTTGTGAGTTCTTCACATGATGCTCTGTATTGCCCACCAGACCGCTTAGTATGTCTGCCAACCATCGCGATGTACTATAGCCAATAGAGTTAGTGTAATCGACTATGGGGCGTAGTGGCGTGTTTGGTTTGTGGATTTTCGGCGTGCAATACAAACGAGGAATATTCTCAGAAAGAAGGGGCCCACCACTATGAATCGTGACGAGGGACAGTATCATCTCTCACATGTTTTTGATGAACTATTGCTATCTGGAGAAAAAACATCTAGAAACTCCAGAGTCGTCGCTAAGCAACCAACTAGCGTCGATAGCAGTAGTTAATCACTCACTACCTATCATGTGTTGATAAAGGCAACAGTGTTTGCCGAAACGTCCACAATAACAAGTAAGTGGAAATTTGGATTAGATACAATGAACTTTCTTCTCATGTTTATCACCAATCCTGATGAATCTTTTCAACAAGGTGCTATCTACATTATTTGAGAATAGAAAACCATACCTGCACAAATGAAAATCAGTATATTACGCAAACTTGGATGGGTGGGTTCTTCACCTACCTCTATAATCGCTAATTTCTCCGTAACCAGTGAGCTGAATTGAATGCGGTTTTTTTTAATTATGGCCAACTAATTGGACTTAATTGTGCAGTTTAAATTTTTCTATTTTGATTATTATTTTGGAAGTTACGATCACGTAAAGGAGCGTTGTAATTTGTTCTGAGACACCCTGTATGTTCCAAAGCTTAGACTACACAGAAATCATTGATTGACAACATGGTAACTAGGCAGTATTTTCTTTACAAACTCATTTCCATATTATTTAACGTGTAAAAAGGATACAGGTATCATGAAACCCATGTTTTATACAGCTTTCGTGGTTAACGTGTAAAAAGCAGCAATACTAATGGTGTACAAAGCAAGCGCAATTTTCTACTGCACGTTTATTAGATAAAACGGTATGAACCTAGTTAAATGGTTACATGGTTGTGATATTCAGACGTCCCATACATTTGTCTATATATACCCCTTTCTTTAATGATTTTATTTACTTCATATAATCATCATTTAGTACTTATACTAATCCATCTTGATATTTAGCCAGCTTTTCATGTTACAGGGGAAGTTAGTCAATATGACAATGATGACCCAACGGTTAATATACACAAAAAGCAGTGGATAAAATACATAAATCATGATATTTCGTCATAGCAAATACCTTTACAGACACCATTTAAAACATAATAAAGATGCAATTCATAATACCGAGGTTTTAAACCATTCTAAAGCAATTTCATGTCATATTGTAATCCTTCAATTTCAGAAATAGTGGTATTAGACCCGAAATGCCCCAAAATGTCTAAGAACTAGAAAGAATGTGAATTATTTCATATTCTATTCACATTTCAATACCGAGTCATGTTCTATTGACACTAACAACTATTTTTCAAAATTAATTTTACAATATTGATTAAGTTTCAGCAGGCGGACCAGTTGCCCCATACCCCTTCGGACCACTTGCCCCAACAAATGACGCAGCACTTTGTCGAGATGAAACATTATTCAAACACGCCTGTGACGTAATAAATTTTACGCCAAAATGTTTTAAAACATACCGCCATTTGTCATAATAATCAATAACTTCAATACATTTCAGAAAAAAGGCAAAACTGCATTTTTTGTATTTAGCCATTACACATATTTGTGTAGCCAGCGAGTATCTTTGAATTCGAAAAAAAATATTACGGCGTTCGGGTCCTACAAGTAGACGAGTGTCTTTAGATAAAATAAGAAATGGTGTACTTTGTTATTTGCAAATTCATAAACTAATAACTCTACCAAATGAATACCCTTGATAATGGTTTAAGTTCAAGCATTCGTTAAATGATAATATTGATCCGAAATCCAAATCACCAATGTCCCAAGTTAGCAATGCGCCATTTTACGGTCATTTCAACCACAACCTATGGTTTTAATCATATTTTGGAAAGTCCCTAAAGCACACTATAATATAGCACCCATCAAATGCAATATGCACCTAGCATCTTAAGACGACTGTACTGCATGTATATATTTACTGTTGCATATCTGTCAATCATATAAAGTAATAATAATAATAATAATAATAATAATAATAATAATAATGCATTTATAATGCGCCATCTATCTAGACAACCTATTCCGAGGCGCAAACATCAAAACAAATAAAACAAACAGTTAAAATATAAAAACAGTTACATAGAGGTCAACCAGTCAAATCATAAGCAATCTTAAACAGATGAGTTTTTAAAGTCTTTTTGAAACCATCAAGTGAATCACAGAGTCGAAGATCTGAAGGAAGTGAGTTCCACAGTGTAGGTGCACAAGCATAGAAAGCCCGGTCGCCAGATGAAGAATATGTCCGAGGAACTGAGAGAAACTGTTTATCCGAAGATCTGAGGCGACGTGATGGAATGTGTGGATTGAGAAGATCGCTGATATAAGAAGGTGCCATGTCATGTAGGGCTTTCCATGTGAGGAGAAGGAGTTTGAAATGGATGCGGTACCGAATAGGTAACCAATGGAGACGCTGTAAAACAGGTGAAATGTGACATAACACATGATCTAAACCCATCTTCATATATCGCCCATACTATCTGTGAATTTTAAATCAGTCACTCAAGGAGTTGGCTTCAAAGATCTAGAGAAAAATCACATGTGTAAATACCCTAAATTTCCAATTGTTTTGGATTGTAGAAGGTAAGGATATGTGTCAAGTATCAACAAAAGTCGTACTGTTAAAAAAAAAGCAGTATGCCCATAAAATTACAAAATCCTTCATTTCGGACCACTTGCCCCACGGTCCAGTTGCCCCATATCCCCCTATGTAGTGGTTCAACGGATTCACTCTCGCTCCACGATGCAAAGATTGTGGGTTCGAGCCCCATTTCTGCCAGCGTGTTGTGTCCTTGGGCAAGACACTTTACCGCACTTGCCACGCTTCACCCAGGTGTATAATTGGGTACCGGCTTTAATTCATGTTGGGAAGTAAAACAGACTCGCTGTGCGGGAGGAGTGGCGAACCCCCCACAGCCAAAAAGTTCATGGGGAGTCTGGCCTAAACGCTAATGAAAGAGAGATGGGCACTCCGCGCGCGAGCTTAAGAAGCTCGGCTCGAGTCTTTACTTACTTTTTTTAGTGATATTAATGCCTAAATATTATATACATTTTACTATTACTTATTTCTATTTCTTGGAATATATTACGCCACTATAATAAACCTGTTATTGTTAATAGTAATACATAATCCAATTAGTATTAATTATTTCTTCAATTTCACTGTAGGCCTTATTTATGAAAGCTTCATCATACTGATCCAATAACATGTACTCACGTGTACGTTTCGGATACGTCTGTATCCTTTGTCAACACTTGTGGTAGTGACGATCTTGACGACTCTTGGAGGAGTTGCCAGTTGATTTATCATCAGGGGATTTTTTTCCCGATGATAAAAGATCATCGAAAACGTGCGTGAGAAAGTACTGCCCCTCGTCTCGATTCATTGTTGAGGCCCCTCTCTTTCTGATCTCTATAGCCTCGCGTATCCATCTCTTGTATCTGTCCTGCTCCGTACCTATTACCTTCGCCTCATCCCACCCGATGACATGGTTTAAGTCCACAACATGGTCTGTGATGGCCGACTTGTTGACTGTGGTGAGTGATGCCTTTCTCCCTGCTCTGGTGACCGTTGTGCTGTTAGCTTTCTCTACCTCTTTCTTGTGTTCACCGAGTCGCGTGCCAAACTATCTCCCTGTTTCGCCGATGTAGCTTTTGTCACAATTCTTGCATGGAATGTCGTAAATAGCATCCGATATATTGTGCGGGTCGCGTTTGTCTTTGGGATGGAGGTAATTTCCGGCAGGCTACTTCTGTCGCGATTACAAAATCCTATGTTTAATTCAGTTTATTAATATGTTAAATGCCTTCTTTGTTAATTATACAACTTTAATTTGTTTCTGATATTTTGATCTCCTAGTGTACTTTCGTGGCAGGAGTATACAATATCTAATAATGAATTTTATTGAAGACAATTTATGCTAATTGTCCTCAGCTAGT